>JARHVA010000219.1:4990000-5025000 GCA_037957365.1 Torreya grandis | reverse complement strand
ATAGGTAGCTCCTATTAACCACACCTAGATTTGGTCAATAAATTTCTGGTGCTATTCTCTTTAAAGATACCCTCTACTAGTCCACAAATGATGGCATTAGATTTTTTGATGCCATGCATGAGATGAATATCATTCATAGCATAAAAGTAGGCAAGGGTTTTGTCCCATTTATAAGATCAAATAATGAATCATGGTGTCAGGGTTTTGATCAATTAGCCTCAAGATTTGATGAATACTAGAAATAGGGTACCCATTTTTCCATATGATATATATTTTTGGTGTCACAGATAGACTTTTTACTTGGTATTTTTTTCCTTGAACCCCACAATTATCAAAATTTATAAGTGGATTGAATATTTTTTTATCAATAGAATCAAAGGTAATGAAATAAGTTTATTTATGCTTAGTCTTTGTGCTTTAATTGTTGGATTTGAATATGAGTGGGGTTATTATTGATTAAGTTTTATTTTCCTTTAGGTTTGATGGGTGTAACCCTATTGGATATGTTAGTTATTTTAAGAGACAATATTAAACATAATTTTAGTCATGAGTTATGATACCTAATGTATTTAACCTTTCCATTCTTTTAGTGGGAATTGTTTGAGAAAATGCCTCAAAACTTTAGTGGGTATTGATTATCATTATACCTCCAACGAGTAGTACTGTGAATTATTTGTAAAAATGCAACCATATTATTTTACCTAATTTTTTTTTATCATGACTCATGGTCAAAATATGTACATAATTCTCTCAACAAAGCATATATATTTTCTATAATATTTTAGCCTTATTTAGAAACTTAATATTTTTGCATTGTTGTTTTCATGGCCCTTATATGTTTGTGCAAATTCTTATTTTCATGTGATCATTATTTATAATTCATAACTATAAGAATATATAAATGATTTAAGGAACATTAGGAGGTGTGAAGGAAACTATCCATTTTTTAAAGTAAATGTGTGCATTATTGACTATGATTTGAATACTAATCACCCTTGCAATAGAAACATGTGTTACTAAAAAGAGTTGAGCCTTGTGATGATGCATTTGGTGATATCAAAGATTCCAAAACTCTCAATGGGTCAAATGGAAGAATTAAAGAGTAAATTGTTGATAAACCAAATTATCTTCTAATCCATTCAACCCCATATTATTTTTCCTATTTGTAGAGTTATGTATTGTGATTATTAACCTACTAAGAATCGCACCAAATTTGTGCCAATCATACTAGATTAAATTTATAACTATTTATCTTGTCTTCATAATACCATATATATTTTATTGTGATATTTTTGAATGCAAATAATAAATCAATAAAATTTATGACAAATAAATACCAAAAAAAAAGTGAATTAAATAATTTACTTGAATGTCTTCCTAACCTGGGAAAAAACCTTTCGGATTCGATTGAAAATAAATATCTAGACTTTTTTTAAAAACTAAGACATGAATATAATTTTTTAGATTGTGTAATATCTAAAAAATATCCATATAAATTTTAATCTCGTTGCAACTATTTATTTTATCCATTTTTAGGCAACATTTATAAGAGCAAAATTTGCAATTACTTTTCTTGCCTTTAAAGTCATTCAAATATAGTATAAATTAAGTACTTAAATTTAAAAATTTAAAAATATGAGACTTGGAAATGATTATTTTAGGTTACAAAATATGGAATATGTAATCAAATAATTTTTTATACCCATTGAGAATCATCATTTTTGATCGATTACCAGAAATATTGCTATCTCATCCTTGTTCCCATTATCGATTTGGAATCAACATAATTGAAATATAAAGAAAAGTAATTTCTCAAAACTAAAAGTTGAAATCAAATTATAAAAAATTAAAATTGTTTGTGTGATAATAAAATAAATTTTAACATAAGATATACTATTTTTAGCAATGCAATTTTGTAGCTGGTTTATATAGAAATTATATAAGGCAATTATATATGTAGGTAAAGTCACATTGAAATGATAAATTTTTATTTCCTTGACAATAAAATTACTATTATGCATTAAATACAATATTTATGGCTTATAGAATAGGTTCTAATGCTTATAAAAAAATGTCCACTTGTTTTGAATTAGTTTCAGGGGTACATTTGTACATGCTTATTAACTTAGAGATTGGTATTTTTGTATCATTTAGAAAGGTCTCTTGTTGTGGTTGCTATAGTACTCTATTGACGTATATAATTTGGGTCAATACTACCCTACACTATTCTATGTCTCTAGTTATATACTTTTTACCTTGGTTCAAGTTTTGGGCCACAAATGTAATTGTTTATGTTTGGATTTAGTTGGTAATGAGTAGACCTAGGATGGTGCCTATTGAAAGTTGTTTTGGAATGTTCTCTTGTAATAAGACAATATATTCACATTGCAACTTCACATAATTTTATATTCCCTTGTAAATCTTGATGATGTTTTTTTGTGTTTTGACCATTTATGGGTCAGGGAATTACCCGTAAGGGTAACTATGTTTTTCTTAATCATATCACTAAAAATCAAAGTACAAATGCTTTCACAACTATAATAACACTCATTAGGGAAGTAGTGAACTACAACCAAACTTGATTTTACATGTGAATGAATCACTATAGATATATAAGTAGCTCAGGGAGTGGGTATGGGTATAACAAACTAACCCTTAGGATGCACTTATAGAATGAATATTATGACTAAATTAGTGGGATATTGGAATACATGACTTAACAACTAACCATTAGAGTGCTCATATTAGTGCAAAGTGTAGAGGATAATTCCTTGCATATGTGTATCCTCTTAGTTCTGGTAGTGAGGTACACCCATGTTTATAATTATTGATAGTTAGTGACCCTATTTGATTCTTTTGTAAGTGAACTCATATTATTTCATCATGATCTTGGTCAACATTTGAGACTTTCTTAAGAGATGAAACATTTTCAAGCAACGTAAGCCAAAGATGGTTGAGACTTTGGCCTCATTGGGCCAATAAAAATATCATGTCCCCTCACTAAATTTAATTTCAAAATATCATATATAAAATAAATTTTATATTGGGAACAATTATTTTATAATTTATGCCCTTTTTACACTAGCTAGAAAAACCCATATTTTGACAATTTTTATGAAATAAATCAGTAACCCTAAACCAGAATATATGGAATCTTATGTTATATATAAATGAGTCCAAAAAAATAAAAAAATATTGAAATAAAATCTCCATAATATTTCTGCATCAAATTACAAGGTTTGGGCAAAACCTTTTCTAGATCTACACACATGCACTACAAATACTGTTCAAAACATAACATAAATTTATAATACTCATAGGTTGATTAGAAAAAATATATAATACTATAATAAAATAAAAATAACCTAACCAAAAACTTGATATATATTTTAATACAATCCAAAAATATGAAAATACCTCTCCAACCCTAGTCACATCAACAACCTACATAAAATTTTGAAAACTAGCTAAATCTACACTCCTTGAAGCTCGTTTCAATTCCTATGTAGAATTGTATATTTATATAATAGGGGTTTCATCCTAAAATCCTTGGGATCTCTGGGTTTTTTTTCCAAAAAACCACCTTCATCCAAGAGTTTTCATTTTAGAATGATTTGAAGAACATTGCATGCACATTATTCCATGAAAAAATCATTAATTGGCAAAAGATCCTACCAACATGAAAGTGTGGTGTATTAATACATAAGAGGCATAAGAGGGAAAAAAAATTAGAATTACTTGATTTGGGGAAACGTGACATGAGTTATAAAAATTATCTAGTCCTTATCTTTATCCACTTGCCCAATATTTACTTAGTTCTTGCTTTTTACTGCTTTTGCTTCTATTTATGAACTTGCCCAAATGTGACCCACTTAACTTGAGGATAAGATTGCAACATAATTTATTAGGTTTATTTGAAACCTCATCATTATCCTATATTATATATCCATTCCCAAATTTTTTAATAAAATATAAATTACTTAAAATTTTCCTTGATTTTCTCGTGTAGACTTTTCAACTTGCTAATTTCCAAATATATAATTAATTAAACAATTATTATAATTTTTATTTCCTTATTCCCCTCTAATTTAAAATTGGATTAATTAATTTTTAAATGGAAATTAATTAATAATGGGACATGGAAAGTCCTCCCTCCTCAAAATTGCTTGTCCTCGAACAATTCAAACTTAGATGATTTAAAAACTCTAAACCTTCCCAAGTGGCATGCTTAATTGGAAAGCTCAACCAACAAACCAAATATTCAGTGATATCTCTCTTTCTCAATCTATAAACCCTAGTATCCATATCCTCTTTAGGTATTAGGATAATTTTTCCATCCTCATCCAAAGGTGATGAATCTATGGAGTGTGTAATCTGCTATCCCAAAGCTCTCTTTAAACAAGAACCATGGAAAACATTATGAATTTTACTATTTTTAGGAAGTTCTAGTTCATAATCTACCTCACCAACATTCCTTAAAATTTCATAGGGTCCATATAATTTGAGCTTGAATTTCTATGCTCTACTTCTCTTGATAGATGATTGTCTTTATTGTTGCAACCTCAAATAGACCATGTGACCTAGCTCAAAAGATCTCTTTGTGTGGTTTTTGTTTGCATAATAATTGTGCTAATTTTGTGCTTTCTATATATGGTCCTTAAGGGGTTTTAATATTTATTTATGATGGTTAATGCAATAATTTTCCATTGGAACTCTATTATTTATCAATCTGAATAATTCTTACCATAAAGAGCTAATAAACCTGTTATCCCGATCACTAGGAATATTGTGTGTTAGTCCATGCAATTTAAACACCAACTTAAAACATAATTAAACCACTTGAAGGGCTTTAAGTTTTGATGATATAAAAAAAAGTGTACAAACTTCGTTAATCTATCCACTATTACATAAATGCAATCTCTATCATTTACCTTAAAGTCCATTGATATACTCTCCCATTTTTGACTGGGAATGGGTAAAGGTCAAAGTAATCCCGCTGGCAACTCTTGTTCCCCTTTATTCTATTGACACATGATACACTCCCTAATATAATTGAGAACATCATTTTTGAGGCGCTTCAAGTGAATATTTCTTGAAATTTCTTATATTTCTTGTAATATCCTGAGTGTCTTACTACTAGCATGCCATGCACTACTATAAAAATCTTTTCCTTTATTATAGATTTGGGTACTGAAAATACTACTTTTATACCAAACCAACTCATCACATATTTTATCCCTATCATCCTTCACAACTCCCTTAAGAATGTTAGTATCAAAAGTATTCCTTTCATATTCCGTCATAATAGTAGCCTTTCAATAAAAAAAAAATAAAGGAAATAAAATACAAGGTAAATTTCCTAGAGAGTGTATCAAGTATAATATTTTTCTTTCCCTTCATGTATTCTATATCAAAATCATAGGATTTTAGCTTAATTTCCCATTTATGTTGTCTATAATTCAAACCTATTTTCTTGAAGAATAATTTCAAATTATTATGGCATGTTTTAACAACAATCTTGCCATATACCCAATACTATCTAAATTTTTCCAGTGCATGCATTACAACTAACATTTCCTTGTCATAAATAGATTAGCGTTTCTCTAACTATTTTAACTTCCTACTTTTAAAATAAATAGGGTGCCCATTTTGAGTTAGAGCAATTATTATTCCCTCTCCTGATGCATCACATTATACAATAAATGGGAGGGAAAAATTAGGAATTGCAAGCATTGGGTAAGAGCTCGTTATCTTTTTTAATTTATCAAATGTGGCATGAGCTAGTTCTATCCTTAAAAATGATCCCTTGACAAATATAATGTAATAATTTCATAACCCAAAGAAGCATCTAAATTATGTCAAAGTAATAGGAGGCCAATCTAAGATAGTTAGGATCTTTCGTTCATCCACCTATACTCCCTTATCACTAATGATATGCCCCAAAGATAAAAACCTCTATTAATCCAAACTCACATTTGGAATACTTAGAAAAAAATGCATTCTCCTCCCATGTCCTACTATAAAACAAGATATCATCAAAGAATAACAATACAATTTTTTTGACTGATCCTATAAGATACAGTTTATAGTAGATTGATAGGGTGCCCATTTATGTCATGCCTTTTAAAATAAATAGGGTGCCCATTTTGAGTTAGAGAAATTATTATCCCTCTCTTGATGCATCGCATTATACAGTAAATGGGAGGGAGAAATCAAGAGTTACAAGTATTGGGTAAGAGCTCGTTACCTTTTTTAATTTCTCAAATGTGGCATGAGCTAGTTCTGTCCTTAAAAATGATCCCTTGACAAATATAATTTAATAATTTCATAACCCAAAGAATCATCTAAATTATGTCAAAGTAATAGGAGGCCAATCTAAGATAGTTAGGATCTTTTATTCATCCACCTATACTCCCTTATCACTAATGATATGCCCCAAAGATAAAACCTCTGTTAATCCAAACTCACATTTGGAATCCTTAGAAAAAAATTCATTCTCCTCCCATGTCCTACTGTAAAACAAGATATCATCAAAGAATAATAATACAATTTTTTTTGACTAATCCTATAAGATATAGTTTATAGTAGATTGATAGGGTGCCCATTTATGTCATTCCTTTTAACATAAATAGGGTGCCCATTTTGAGTTAGAGAAATTATTATTCCCTCTCCTGATGCATCACATTATACAATAAATGGGAGGGAGAAATAATGACATAGGTGAAAAACTAGTCATCACTACTCCATACCTCCACCTAAGGGGGTTTAGGAGCATTGGTGAACCCAAAAGGCATGACCTAAAATTTGAAATGTCCATAATGACACTCAAATATATTTTTCTATACATCTTCATCTCTCCTATGAATCTAGTGCTATCTAGATCTTAGATCAATCTTAGAAAAATAAATGGCACCATGTAGTTCATCTATGAGATCACCTGTGCTTGGAATATGATACTTGATCTTGATGGTATTTTTAGTTCCTTCTTTAAACCCCCTTAGGTGGAGGTATGGAGTAGTGATGACTAGTGTTTCACTTATTTCTTATTTTATTACATGTTGGAACCCTTATCTGGTGGTAAACCAAGTTGTAAATCATTTAAAATTTTACTATGTGAATGTAAAGTTTTTTTGATATCAACATGATAAGAATTAGAATTACCTTTAGATTAAACAAAGGAGTTTATCAAATGATTTGCTTCCCAAGCCACTTGGTCTATTCAGATGATTCTTTCCATTCTTTTTTTTGTGATCATTTGTAGTGATCCATTGACAAGCCCTGGAGAACTATCTCCTTCTCATTAGAATTAAATTTGAATTACATGGTCTTGTAATTATGATGAAAATCCCCTAAAAAATGTAGCCATTGCACTTCTAAGACCATATTTATTCCCTTCAGACTCACCAAGTTAAAATTTATTACATGACTTGTATTCCCCCATAATAACATTGAACTACTTGATCACTTTGTTACATGGCATTGTGAATCCATCTGTCATAACCAAACTGAATCCTTCAAACTCTTCAATTTATAACCCTCTTTTATCACCTATCTTTCATCAATAAGGTTATGGGTGGACCCACTATTAATGAGTATTTTCATTATTTTTCCATTGAGAACTCAAAAAAATTGAAAAGGAAAATATTTATCTGCTCCTGATAGGGTTGCTAGAGTACTTCCACCTAGGATTTCAATTCCCTCTTCTATTTTTGGATTTTTCACTTCCTCCAAGATTTTAGCTTCTTATAGAACTTGTCCATTCTTAATATCCTCATCCATCCATTTTGTGTTAGAAGGATGCATGCATTTTTGAATATGAGCAAGAATTTATCTCTTCATAAAATTTTCCTTATTTTGACCAAGAGAAAATGGTTTGGAAGGATAAGACTTGTTCTTTTGTGTCGATGGTTCAATAATTAAATATCTTATTATAGAATCTTGCAAGGTGAATGGTGCAAAGTATTTGACGAAAAATTTAAGGGGATTAATTATTAAATCAATAAAAATAAAAATAAAAATAACCCTTTTTTTTGAAATATCACTTACCATCACAACCATCTTTTGGAATTTTGCTACATAGGCACTTTCAAGTTTTTTTATTTGATTTTGGAGAATTATTTTAAGTACTCTTCTTCATCCTTAAAATTATTTTTCAAGTCCTTACCTCCACTACTCTAATTATTTCCTTGTCTTCTTGGGTGTGTGCCTCCCTTTTTCATTTCTTCAAACTTCTCATACAGAAGAACAACTTTGAGACCTTCGTCTAAATTCTTGTATGCATTATGTGTGTGTGTGTGTGTGTTGCTTATTCACCAACTTATCTAATGGATTGAGTGGGTGAAATTATGCATTTTTCCTCTTCTAGTATGAATTTATTTTTTGGTTTTTAAAATGGAATGACCTATAGTTTGCTTGTTCATATGTGAGCTTTCCCTTCTAGGAATATCTCTTAGATTTAATTGATTCACAAGTTTCCCCATCACCTTTCTCAACTCTCACTAACCAAAATTAATGTTCTATAAGGTGTTGTACAATTGATATGGTTTCTCTTCATATATCAATATTCATTTTACCCTTTCACCTTTAGCCATAATTTCTTCTATAGAGTTTGATTTCTTTGCTAGTAACTTCTTCTATTCCGGTCTAAAATATCTATTTTCTCTCACTATGAAACATTTACTCTTAAAAAATTATAAGCTAGCAAGGTTATGGATATGATACCACTATCATGTCCCCTTACTAAATTTAATTTTAAAATATATGATCTAAAATAAATTTTATATCAGGAACAATTCTTGTATAATTTATGCCCTTTTTACATTAGCAAGAAAACCCTAAATTTTGACATTTTTATGAAATAAAATAATAACTAAAAACCATCATAAATGGAATATTATGTTCCATCTAAATGAGTCCAAAAATGTTAAAAATTATTGAAATAAACTCTCCACAATAGATCTACATCAAAATACAAATTTTAGGTAAAACCCTTGCTAGATCTACACACATGCACTTGCTCAAAACATAACATAAATTTGTAATACTCATAGGCTGATTGAAAAAACTATACAATTATAAAATAACATAAAAATAAACTTAAAAAACACCTAACATCTAATTTAATACAACCCAAAATTTTGAAAATACCTCTCCAACCCTAATCATACTAACAAGTTGAATCTACACTCCTTGAAGTTCTGTTGCACTTCTTGTGTGGAATTGTATCTTTGGATCATATAATTTTCATCATAAAATCCTTGGGATCCTTGGGTTTTTTTTCCAAAGACCACCTTCAACCAATATTTTTTGTTCTAGGATGATCTGAACAACATTGCATACACATTATTTCACAAGAGAAAATCAATAATTGACAAAAGATCTTACCAACATGAAAACATGGTGTATTAATACACAAGAGGCCCAAGAGGGACACAAAAGTCATAATTCCTTGATTTGGGGAAGGTGACATGAGTTATAAAAATTATCTTACCCCATCTTTATCCACTTTCCCAATATTTGCTTAGTTCTTGCTTTTTCCCACTTTTGCTTCTATTTCTGAACATGCCCAAATATGACCCACTTAACTTGAGGATAAGAATGTAACATAATTTAATAACTTTAGTTGAAATCTCATCATTATAGTTTATTAGATAAACATGCCCAAATTTTCTAATAAAATATTAATAACTTAATATTTTCCTTGATTTTCTCTCATAGATTTTTTAACTTACCAATTTCCAAATATACAAGTGATTAAATAATTATTTCAATTTTTCTTTCCTTATTCCCCTCTAATTTAAAATTGGATTAATTAATTTTTAAATGTAAATTAATTAAAAAGGGGACATGACAAAAATTTATGATCCTTATCATGTTAGACTTTAATTTTGATCTTGCGTGAGAGTGCTTGGGTATGTACACACATTGAGCTGTCTATGTGTTTTACATTGTGTGGTCATTTTGAGATTATGGTTTCACCTAGAGAATAAATAGGATTGATAAATTGGAATTAGTTATCCATTTTTATCTTAAAGTACCAACTATCTTTTGATGATGACATCTCGAAGAGGAGGCCATCACAAGTGCAATGAGAACTACATGAGACCTTGAATCTAAGGAGTGAATATGTAGGTTGCCCAAATAATGGTGGGGGTATTGTGGGTCCTTATAGAATATGTTAGTGGCATTTTTTGTCATAACTCATGTTGGGATTATTAATTATTGTTTGGATTAGATTTATTTGTAATATTAATTAAATAAAAAATGATATTGATATGTGTATAATTACCAAAAACTTTACATTACATTATTTAGTACCTTGAGATGAAGACAATTTTGTAACTCTAATTTATTTGTGTACCTTGAGAGTAGAGTTTGTTTAGTGTTAGTTGAGACTCTCCATTGTTGAACCTTTTAGTAGTAACCTAGTTTGTAAAGTTTATTATTGTCTTAGTTCACTTCATTTCCTCTTGTGTGAGTTGACTTGGGATGTATGTTTGAATACTTTCATGATATTCTAAATCAATAAATTATAATTAAATGAACATTTATTCTTATCACCATATCAATGTGGCTTGTCATTCTTTATTAGCATGGATGTTAAGAAAATGATTTTTGAAACCACTTTGAATCATAAGCTCACTCTTTCATGTTCTATTATGCTTCCTTAGGAACCCTTATAGTGGAAAATAATTGAATAAAATAATAATTGTTTGTGCCAAAATTCAATTATGGCATTGATAGAAAAGAAACCATAGTTAAAACACTAAGGAATTATAGTTAATAAGTAAGGATCATTGAATTAATTCAGAACTAAAAATATTACATGGGTTTTGGGATAATTTTACTGGGCACGACATTTTGGTAGTTCAAAATTGGGAACTTTGGGAAAATCAACATGGTTGATCTAGTTACCCTTTATAATAGACAAAATAAAATGTATTATTCTAGTTTGTTTAGAATGATTTCTTAGATATCTTTCTACATAATGATATTATAACAATTATGATTCATAAGTAATCAGACATAGAAACATACGTAATTCCATGGGACACTCTTTTGGCACTGGATACTATGTGTAAAATGGTGATTTATTACAATACATTGACAATAACAATGGTAGATGGTTGTTAGCAATGTCATCAGGGATGACATAGGTGCATCAACTATACTAATGAGAGTTGTGAGTAATGTTTTTATGGATGACATAGATGCATTGGTTGGATAGATGAGGAATGTCAATAATGTCATCAAGGATGACATAGGTATATTAGTTGGACTGATGAGGCCACTTCAATCCTTACATATTACCAGTGAAATTGTGTTATAATATTGTGATGTTGTTGTACCCATTATCATGAACCAATGTAAATAATGTATCTTATGCCAAACATGTGTATCCCTAAATTTTATATTTGTTTATGTACATGTGTAATTATAACATATTGTGAAAAGTCCCACATGATTTTGTGCATGTACCAAACCTCTTAAAAAAGGGCCCTCTTTTTATAAACAACATTGTCATTTGACTGTAGTGTGGGTATGCCATGGTACAAGTATGAGATTTGTGTTATTAAACCCAATTATGTTTTTGGGAATGCAAATGAGTTTATGATGTACCTTTCACATAAACCTATTATGTGTAAATATGGTATAAATTAACATCCATTCACGAAAACATATGATATCTGAGTGAATCTATCATTATATAGTGATGTGTTATGTTTGGTAACCCTGAATCGTCACTCTAGTGAGTGAGCACTGATGCAAGTGTGGGGTTTGGGGGTGGATTAGAACCATGTTTGTATTGGTTTTAATTAGGTTACAAGCTAGGAAATGGAGCTTCTCATAGGCTGAAAACTAACTTTTATCCTTTGTGTGAGGTATCCACTTGAATATTCATGTGTGCACCATGGGCTCTTCATGCATAATGGTTAGCTTATGAATGATGTGTTCCTCTACCCACATCTTAGTTTTTTTTTAAAGGACAACCATTATGATTTACCCTATGATGCAACCATGTGGACTATTTGAGAGGCATATGGAGAGTGATGTTTTTCTCTTACTTTTGAGAGGTAACTCAGGCTTATATATTTCCTTATACCCTTAGGTGGCTTCCTTATCCACATAGTATCATAATGTGAAATTTTTACAAACTTATACCAAATTTCATTTTAATTTGGTTTCCATTTTAAGTTGTTATGAAACCAATACTTTTGATTCTCTTTGATTTTAGTTGTGATAAAAAAGTTATTTTATGATTATCTACTTGCTTTTAAAGAAAATTAAAATAATTTATTTTTTATTTATGAATATCTTTAGTGGCCACTTGGTGCTTGATATAATAATTTTATGGATTTTCTTTCATTTGATATTTTTTTTTTGATTAAATGTTGGTTTCATATGTGTTCATAATGTGCACATTGTTCACCTTGTGAAAGTATGGCGGAGAAGAAGAAGCTTGGAATACAATGATTGGGTCAAGATGGTAACTTACATATGTTGGTTCATGATACCATCCTTCCCACCCATCAAACATGGTGGTTACATGATACTATTATACTTCTTGTATAAGTAAAATTTTTCTTGGGAGGTCTAAGGAGGTTATTTTTAGAGCACAATGATTGCACTTCTAAGTTAACATTGATATTGCTCTATTTAGAGGTCACTTTATTTTTTCACAGTGCACTCTCACCATGTGATGGCACTCAACTTGTTCAATATGATATTACATAAAAATAATATTATTATTTCACATATTACCTATTGATATTATATGATAGTAGGAATTATTGGGGTTTCAATTGGTTTGTGGAATATTTGGATGACAATATGTCAGTTTGATGTTATGGGAACCACAAAAAAAATTAATATCAACCATTGAATTAAAAATATAATCATTTTAAAGATAATACAATTATAAAATAGTAAATGATGTTGACATTTGAAAATTTAAAACTTGAATAATAAAAAATCTTGTGAATAATTTAATTGGTAAAAAATAGGCATTAAATTTTTAAAATTAAAATATGTGGTTTGAAATCACAATTAATAATTATTATTGTATTTATGTTGGCTTGAGTTACATAATTTTCAACCTAGTATGCTCTTTGTAAATGTGTGGCCATCACTCTTTTTGTGTTGGTTTGGCACATTGGCGATGCTGATATAATAAGCAAGGGAGTATGTAATACCCTCATAACGAGCCAAATTAGCAACTTGTATCGCATCACTTTTATCATATGATGGATTTTCAGCCTAAGATAATAATGTGGCTAGATTTTTGTTGTTTGTCTTTGGTCTGTGGGAATTGGAGAAGATGTTAATATGATTGGTAATAATTATTGTTATGGAAAATATGATATAGTATCGTCAAGATTTTTATCCTTCAACATTTGTATAAAAATATTTTTAAGGTAATTTTTCTAGTATACACACACATAAATATATATTAAAGTTTATATATAGACATGGGTATATAAGAGATTGGGGGAATAATAGGCTTTAAGCAAAAATATATGTATTTGTATAAATGTTTAAAATATATCTAAATTTTTTATTTTATTTGATTTAAAATATTAATAATACTGAAAATAGTGATACTAGTAAAAGGGAGTTGGCTTATGAATAGTGACCTTCTTGTAATAAAAGTGTGATGATAGCTTACTTATTCAACACTTCCCTTAAAATTTTAATATAATTATTCATAGTAGGAGGAAACATTAAAGCCACTATGTATAGCTATTTTAATTGTTTGGAGTGGTTAAGATATATCCACTCACAATTATTGAAATTAATGTTTTATGCTATTGGTAAAAAGAATTTGGCAAAACGGGTAGCATGAATGAAGAAAAGGGAGACAAAAGTGGTAGTGTTGTCTATTGAAGGTGTCTCATCTCACAAGAGAGAAGGTAGGACCCTAAAAATCTCTAGAGATGATTACTTAGGAGGGAGGGTTTGGCTTGGAAAGGGGGGATAAGTGATATATACCACAACCTCTTGCTTGGCACTAGGATTACCCAAATTATTTATGGAAGGTAAAGGGGGTTGTTGTTGATCAAAACTTTGAATTTGAAGAAAGAAATAAAAATAGAGATAATATACATGGAAACACCATATATATTTAAGGGAAGAGTAAGCTTGGGCTCATTCTAATGGATGAATTGATCTATACAAATTGAATCACATAAATTATCCAAACAAAATATGACCTCCTTTTCCATCAAATCCTCCCAATCCTACGTTGATGATCTTCTTCAAATAAAAAAAGATATTACATCTCTCAAACATGGTATTATTTTGGTAAATGAGAGCAATGCTACTTGTGGGAAGAGGCTTGATTCCATTAGGCTGGAGAACAATGAGACTAAATCTAAGCATATGTGAAACTCCATTAACCACATCTAGACTTGGACAATATATTTATGGTACCATCCTATTTGAAGAGACCCTCTACTAGTCCACAACTGTTATCATTAGATTTATTAATGTCATTCATGAGGTGAATATCTTATTTGAAATCAAATTAGATAAGGGTTTGGTCCCATTACATGATCAAACAATGAAAATTAGTTCGAGGGTCTTGATGGATTAGCCTCAATATCTACTGAACACTATAAGTAGGGTGCATGGTTTGCTAAATGATATTTTCTTGGTGTCATGGCTAGACTTTGCACTTGGTATTTTTTATTGAACCCCATGAATATGAGCATTTAAAAGTAAATTAATATTTTTTTATTAATATACTTGAATGTAATGAAATGAGTTTATTTATGCTTAGACTTTGTGTTTTTATTGTTAGATTTCAATATAAGTGGGATTATTATTGATTAAGTTTTCTTTTATTCCAGGTTTTAAGGGTGTATCCCTCGTTTATGTTAGTGTTTTTTAATATCCATTATTAAACCTAAAATTAATTATGTTATGATACTTAATGGAATTAATCTTTCCATTCATTTAGTGTGATTTGTTTGACAATATGCCTCAAAGGAACTTTAGTGGGCATTGATTACTAAAATACCTCTAATGAGTAGTACCGTGAATTATTTGGCAAATGTACCCATATAATTTTCTTTGAACAATTTATGTCATACCTCATGGTAAAAATATGAACATAAATATCTTGACAAAGCATCTACATTTGATGCATTATTTTAGCCTTATTTATAAAATTACTATTTATGAATTGTTATTATCATGGCCCTTCTATGTTTGTGAAAATTCTTACTTTAATGTGATCATTATTCTTAAGTCACAACTATAATAATATAAAAACTAATTTAAGGAACATTAGATGTGAAGGAACTATCATTTTTTTGGAAGTAAATGTTTGCATTATTGGCTATGATTTAGACAATAATCACCCTTGTAGTAGAAGCATGTGTTATTAAAAAGAGTTGAGCCTTGTGATGATGCATTTGGCAATATTGAGGATTCCAAAACTCTCAATAGGTCAAATTTTAACTTTAAAGAGTTTGATTTTGATAAACCAAAGTCATATTCCAATAAATTCAACCCCAAATTATTTTTCTTATCTGTAGAGTTATGTACTATGATTAGTAACCCTTTTAAGAAACATATCGAATCTGTGCCAATCATACTAGACCAAATTTATAACTATTTATCTTGAGCTCATAATACCATAGAGATTTTATTGTAATATTTTTGAATGTAAATAATAAAGCAAATATTTTTTTGACAAACAAATCTCCCCCTAAAAATGTGAATCATATAATTTGCTTGAATGTCTTCCAACTTGGTTAAAACCCTTTCAAATTTGATTTAAAATAGATACCTAAACTAGATTTTTTTGAACTAAGACTTAAATCTAAATTTATTAAATTATGTAACATCCAAACAAAATATATCTATATGTGTGTGTGTGTGTGTACATATACATATACATAGACATATATATATATATATATATATATATATATATATATATATATAGACACACACACACACACACATATATTGACATATATATATGTACATATATGTGTGTGTGTGTGTGTCTCTATATATATATATATGTTTATATATATATATATATATATATATGTATATGTATATATATACATATATGTATACACACATATATATACAGATATACACACACACACACACAGATATATATATACACATATATACATATATACACACACACACATATACATACATACATACATACATACATACATACATACATACATACATATATATATATATATATATATATATATATATATATATATATATACATATACATATATACATACATATACATACATATACATATATATAGAGACACACACATACACACAAACACACACACACACACACACACACACACACACACACACACACACACACACACACACACACACACACACACACAAACTTTAATCTCATCATAAACTATCTATTTTGTCGATTTCCTAGAAACATTTGTAAGAGTAAATTTTACAATTACTTTTCTTGCTTCTAAATTCATTTCATAAATGGCATAAACTAAATACTTAAATTTAGGATTTTAAAAATATGAGACATGAAAATGATAATTTTAGGATATGAAATATGGAATTTGCCATCATATTTTTTTTGTGTCCATTGAGAATCATCATTTTTAATTTATTCCAAGAGACAATTGTAGGGACAAAATCTTGTTATCTCATTCTTGTTCTAGAAATTAATTCAAAATTGACATAATTGAAATATCTAGAAATGGAATTGATCAAAATTGAAAGTTTCCATCAAATTATAATAGTCTAAAATTGTCAGTGTGATAATCAAATAAATTTTATCGTAAGATCTACTATTTTTAGTAAGGTGATTATGAAGCCAATTTATATAGAAATTTTTTAAGTAAAACTTATAAGTAAAGTTACTTTGTAATGATAGACATTGTTGTTTCCTTTATAATAAAAATATCACTATAAATTAAACATGGTATTTCTAGCTTAGAGAATAGGTTCTCATGCTTATAAATATTTATCAATGGTTGTTGTAGTGATCTATTGATGTATATAATTTAGATCGATGCTACCCTACACTATTCTATTTCTTTATTTATATACTTGTTATGTTGGTTTGAGTTTTAGGCCACAAATTTAATTATTTATCTTTGGTTTTAGTTACTAATGGGTAGATGTAGGATGGTGTTTATTCTAAGTTATTTTGGAATGTCCTCTTGGAATAATAATTTATATTCATGATTGAAATTAGATTTATTAATGCATATATTTCACATATGTTTAAATACCCTTGATGATGTTTATTTGTGTTTTAACCAATTATTAGTCAAGGAGTTGCCCACAAGGAAAATTATGTTTCACTCAATCATGTCATTGAAAGGTAAAAGCTGAATGCCTTCACAACTAAACTAACACTCATTAGGGAATGGGTGAACTAGAACTAGCCTTGATTTTATTTGTGAATGGATCAACACATATATTTAGGCAACATGGGGAGTGGGTGCAAGCATAGCGAACTAACCCTTAGGATGTGCTCCTAGAATAAACATTATGACTAACCTAGTGTGGTCTTGGAACATGTGCCTTGAAACTAACCCTTTAAACACTCACATTAACATAAAATATAAAGGATTATTCCTCATGTATGTGTATCCGCCTAATTATAGTGATGAGGTACTCCTAGATGTATAGTTGTTGCTTGTTAGTGACCATATTTAATTATTTTGTAAGTGAGCTTGTATTCTTCCATCATGACTTTGGTCACCATTTTAGAATTGATCAAGAGAAAAAACTTATCCAAGAAATGTAATATAAATATAGATAAGACTTTGGCCCTATTGGACCAACATAATGCAGGATCTTTATCATGTTGGACTCTTGTTTATGATCTTACATGAGAGTGCTTGTGTAAGCATGCACATTGAGTTGTCTAGGTGTTTTGCATTGAATGGTCATTTTGAGATTATGGTTTGGCCTAGAACTTATCAAATATCTATTGAGGGGTGTTAGTTATCCCTTGTTGGATTAGAATACCAACCCTCTTTTAGTGATAAAATATCAAAGAGGATGCCATCATAAGTGTAAGTAGAACTATATCAGACCCTTACTCCATGGAGTGGATCTATAGGTTGCCCAAGTTATGATGGGGGAATCAAGTATAGGTCCTTATAGGATAGGTTAGGGGTTATTTTCATCATCCTTTATGTTAGTCTTGTGTATTTTTTTTTGTAGTATCTTTATATGTAATATCAATTAAATAAAAAATGATAGTAATCAATGTATAATTGTTAAACCCTTTACATTAAGTTGTTGGTTTAATTTTAGCTACTTCGTTATGAACACACTTTTATAACTCTCTTTATTTTTCATAAATTAAGAGTACAGTTCATTTATAATTAATCAAGACTCTCTCTTATTTAACCTTTAAGTGGTAACCACTTTTGTAAAGGTGATTATTGTTTTGGTTTGCTTCATTTCCTCTTATGTGAGTTGATTCGGGATGCATGTTTGAATGCTTTCATGATATTCTAAATCAAGAAATTATAATCAAATTAGATTTATTTTAGGCACCATATTAATGTGACTTGTCCCTCTTCATTAATTACGATGTTAAGAAAGTGATTTATAAAATCACATTGAATCATAACCTCACTCTTTCATGTTGTATTTCACTTCCTTAGGAAGTCTTACAGTGGAGAATAATTGAATTAAATAACATCATATTATAATTGTGTATGTGTCACACTTCAGTTATGGTATTGACATAAAATCAGCCACAATTAAACCACTAAACAAATACACTTAACAAGTAAGAACCATTGAATTAAGTTAGCAATTAAAAAAAATTACATGGGTTTTGGGACAATTTCTTTGGGCATGACATTATGTTATTACCATCTATAATAGACATAAAATAGGATGTTTTATTTCTATTTGGTCAAAATGATTTCTTAGAGATCTTTATACATAAAGGTACTATATAAATTATGATTCATAAGTAATCAAACATATAAACATGCATAATTCAATGGAACACACTTGTGGCACTGGGTGTTATGTGTAGAATGACCACTTATTATACTACAATGACAATGCTAGTTGTAGATGGTTATGCAAACCCCTACATCATTTTTTATATGTTTCAAACCTCTTAAAACATTGTACCCTATCTATATAAACACCATTTTTTTATGATCGTAGTGTGGGTATGTCATGTTAAAATTATGAAATTTGTGTTATAGAGCCCAATTATTTTTTTATGATCTTAATTTCTAGTTTATGCAACATGCTCATTATTTATCAATATCAGATACTCATATTTTTTTTAATTAATTTTCATCCTTTTACATGAAATTTTCATAGTTGATTAAAATTAGGTTCAATTCTGATTAAAAACATCATTCAAATGAATATAAATTGATAAAGCATAAACTAAATCAAAAATAGAGTTAACTCTTTTGGGGGCTATGTCTCCATGTCTGAAAACATTGGAAATAATCTATTAAATGGTGATAAATACATTTTACATATACCATTTACACCAAAATATGACTTTGGTCTACAAAAATAGGCTATGCTCTACATTTAAGAAGTCTTTGCAATAATATCATGTATGGAAGTTGCTCTTCTTACATAAAAGGACACTTGCTTATTTGTTTCTTACTTATCCTTTAAAGGATAAAAACCATGTTTTCTCTCCATTTATATGTTTTTCAAATGTAAAAATGAACCTTTTATAATGTTTCCAAGGCCCTTATTTCATGGGTTGAATCTTATCTATTTACCTAATATATTGAGATTCCTTCTATTTCCTTGTTTTAAGGCTTGGATAAAACATCCATGCATTTTGAATGGGATTTAACCCCATATTAAGAGAGTTTTTCAATGATAATTTTTTAATAAAATTTTAAACTCCACATGATTTGGTATTTACACCAATCTTTGCTTGAAACTTGTAGCATATCTTGGGATTTGTTTTTGGATGTTCTATGTGTTGAAATACCATTGGTACACATGTTGAGCCCTGATTGGGACACTAATGCATGTCTAATCACCATGATAACATCATCATTGTACCATTCTTTCTTGAATAGGTCATAAATTTTTCATACGAAGTCTATTTGACCTCATTCAAAATGCATTAAATTTGTCTCAATGAGCTATTCAATGTTAGGATGTTTATAATAGGGTTATAGACCATTTTATTGAATCATTTTGGGGATCCTATGGATCAATCATACCCACTAAAAATATTTTTAACCACCAAAATTTTGGTTTTATTCTAAAAATAAGAGAATTAAGAACTCCCTCACTTTTCTAGTTTCTATCCATCTTACCTTGCTTGGCTTTATTCCTTTTGGGCCAAATCATAGGTATTAAATATATCCTCTTTGTGATTTCCTTGTATTCCTATCAAGAATCATGTCTTCTTACAACTCATCAATATATGTAGGAGAAAAATCATCTATAGAGGGTAATTGAATACTCTCACCTTGATGTGTGATCATAGGTGGCTCATACAATTTCAAGTTTTCAACATTCACAACTGAATACTTTGCATATGAGGTGGTATTTCTGACCAAAAAACATTATTACCAATCTTCTTAAATTTTTTAAATGGGCCATACTTGATAGGTTTGATCTTTTTATGTTATCCTTTGAGACATTATTTACTTATATGAATCCAATCTAGATCACCAACTTGGAAGTGATGATAAACTTGATGCTTGTTATGCTTAGCCTTATACTTGGTTTGGATCTTATCTAATTGTTTTTGGACAACTTGATAAATTGATTGGATCTTTCAGATGAATTATTTGCTTTATCTACATCCTTTTATCCATCCAGCATGAAATCTTGCCAAAAAGACAAGTCCAAAGGTGACTTAGGTAAATAACCAACACAAGTCTGAAAAGGAGAGTTTTGTGTAGAAGAATGTATGGCACGATTGTATGCATGTTGAACATAACACAATTGTTCATCCCAAAGATTAGGATGCTTATTTTAATACCCTAAGATTAAATAAACCACTATTTAGTTGACCACTTTTGTTTGACCATCAATTTGTGGGTGAAAGGTAGTGATGTTCTTGTGTTTTGTGCCCATCATGTCTCACAAAGCTAACCAAAAGATCCCAATGAATCAAGAATACATATTAGAAATGATGGATGTGGGAAAATCAAAATGAACCCAATAATTATTTAAGAATAAGTGTGCAGTCCTCTCACCTATGATAGTTTTCTTACAGGGCACCAAAACATACATTTAGCTAAATTTGTCCACAACCACATACAATTATTCATGATTCTTTCTAGACATAGGCAAACCACCCAAAAAGTCTATAGAAATACTCTCTCATGGATGGGTTGGTATAGTAGGTAGGGTTTACAAGCACAACTTACTATTACTAAGCCTATTAGTGGCATAAAAAATACAAACTTTAACATATTTAGATACATTTTCATACATTTGAGGCCAATACCAAAATCCTCACATATGTGCAACTATTTTCTCAATACCAAAATGACCTGAAACAAGAGAAGTATGTGCTTCCCTAATCATATAGACTCTTTAATCTTGTGTAATTAAAATCTTATCAAGATGATACAATAATCCATGATGCATGTGATAGTATAATTTTTCTACTTTCTTATCATGGGTTAGATCTTCATATACATCCTTAAAATCAACATCTCTATCATATTGTTCCTTAGAACTTTCATGCATAAAAGAACTATGATATAAGAGAATAGATTTAACAATAGGAGGTCTTGAAAGCATATCAAATACCTTGTTTTATGTTTCTTTCTTATATCTAAATATGAGATGGAATTGTTTTAGAAATTCCATCCAACTAAAGTGCCTTGATTATTGTAGCTTTGACTATGATTGGAGATATTGACAAGGCTAGTGATCCATATGGATGATATTTTTTTTCCCATTAAGTAATGCTTCCATTTTTTCACACTTTAAAATAAACCATACAACTATTTATCATAGGTAGGATATCCCTTTACCACACATGTGAAGGTTTCAGAATGGTAACAAATAGGCTTTCTCTTTTGTATCAAAATTACACCCATGGTAAAATCACTTGCATCAATTTCATTCTCTAATGGCTATTGTGAATTTGGAAGTGCTAACACAGGGGTTGTACTTATCCTTTCTTCCACCATGTTAATTTTTTTTTCTTGCCTCCCCACTAAAAGACCTATTTAGTACTTATCAAAGCATGTAAAGGAGATGCAATCAATGAAAAGTTAGCAATAAAATTCCTTTAATATCAAATTTACCCTAGGAAGCTTATAAATACAATTACATAATTAGGCTTTGGCCATTTCATTATGGCTTCGACTTTAGAGGGATCAATTTTTAGTTTACCATCCCCTATAACATAGTCTAAATATCCTAAGATGTTTTTTCAAATTCACATTTAGACATCTTTAGATATAATTTCTACATTTATAAAGTTTCTAAGACTTTATTAATATGTTGTATATGATCTTCCCTATTTTGACTAAATATCAAAATATCATCTCAATAGACTATTACAAAATCATCTATGAATGTGTTGGGTGAATATTTTATCACTAGCTAAGTGATGAGAAAAATAGGTCTCTTCAACCACAGCATAGGGAGATTGGTCAGCCAAATGTGTAGGTTTCCCACATCAAAGGTGGACAAATATCTCCTCTCATCAAGGGGAGGTTCCCTATAAATATGAGGAGCTATATACTATATATATAAGCAGGAAATAACACTAAGGGGTAGGACTACACCATCCATCTCTCTTTTTTTAGAGATGATGTCCATAAAAAAAGGAGAAATCCTAGTGATAATATTGAAGGCACTTCTCTTCTTTTAGAAGTGGTCTTGCAGCAGAGTGCAGGGTTTATTTTTGGTGGGTAACCAACAGGTAACAAGGGTGAAATAACCAACAAGATGAAATGTAACACAAAGTCTCCACCTCAACTGCCCAAAGAGTGAAATATGAAGGATAAAGGGGGCACAAAGTTATCCCAAGATCTTTTACATAGAAAGAAACTAAAAACACACACTGAAGACAATTGTGATAGCACCAAGTCTTTCCACAATTGGCTTCAAGACACCTTCCTGATTACTTCCACTAGTTTTGCTTATTTCATTAAAATGGACAAGAACACATTCAAGAAACAGACATAAGAACAATCCCCTAAATGACACAAGCTATTACAGCACAAAGTCTGGAAGTAACTTACTTTCTCATTCATATAAAGAAATATGATCAACAATCTGAGCTCAAAGTCTCAGTAATCACCTTTTAATTTTGGCAGAGTTTTGCTTCTATAATGGAAAGATCTCCCTTTGCATAAAACAAGAGATTAAAATATATAGCAGCCAAGAAAGGCTTGGCACTTTATTCCATGGAATAACCCATGCTGCATTCAATACCTTGACTGCATCTTCAATTCTATCAAGGGGCCATGCTTGGAATAGTGCATTAGCCTTAACTGTGGTGTGCCAATTCATCTCATATGTCTCTTCCAAAGTATAGGCTGCCTAGTCCTTTCCTTCTTATTTGTGCAGCTGTCCACTTTGCCTTTACTTCATGGAAGAAAAATAAGCCACGTCCTTGATTTAGTGTGTTTAGATGACTACTTGGTGGACTGTTTCACCTACTAAAAATAACTCTCTCGTAGATATTTCAATATCTTCTATAGCCTTCTCTTTGATCCTGTTGCAATTGGAGCTCTTGGGCTATCTTCTTCAGCCGGTCGCTTGGTTCATTCTTCAAGTTCCATGCTATATTTGAAAATTAACAGATATTTCATTACCTTAAATTTGATGTCCATAGGGACGTCAATGGTTGCTGGTTGTTTGAACCATATTGAACCATGAACCTTTAAACCTTTGAAAGTTCATTGGTTCAATAGTTTAATGGTTTAGGCGGTCTTTATCAGTTCCTTGGTCTTTGGTTGAACCATCTCTTTGAATTGGTCTTTGGAATCTTCTGCTTCCTTCCTTTGCTTGGAGCTTTCTTTAAACCTTTGAACCTTTTTGGTTTAAGGTTCAAAAGTTCAATCTCTTTCTCAGAATCTTTTGTTTTGGCTAAGTCTTTTGAAGCCTTGAAATTCCTTCAGCTTTACGTCTTTGGAACACCCCAAAGGGAAGGTGTCCCTTCGAGTCTTTGAGAAAGGTCCATTTTTTGGGTGTCGAGAGCCCCCCACAAGGGTACTTTCCCTTCGAGGTCCTTCAGGGTCCTTCAGGCAGTCTGCTTCTTCAATTCCTTTGGACATTTTGTCTGAAGGAAATCTTCCCTTGCCTTAGCCACTTTTCCACCAGGCTTTTGATCATTCCTTTGGGCAAAATGTCTGAAGGAATTCCTTCAGACAATTTTTCTGAAGGATTTGCCTTTGTGAAATTCTTCCATAGAAAATATTTTCCAAGGAATTCTTTTGGTTCCTTTACTTGGTAATTTATTTGAATAAAAAGTCTGAAGAAATTCCTTACCCTTTCGGCCTTCTCTTTGATCTTTGAGAAAATGTTCCCTGCCCTTCGCAAGGGTACATGCCCTTTGTTCACTAACCTCCACAAGGGCACTTGCCCTTTTAGCTTTGGGGTATTCCTTTGAACTAACCAATTGAATCGACCGATTGAACCAACAATGGTTCAACGGTTCAATGGTTCAATCTTTTGTTCTGCTCATTCAATTGACCACTTGAACTAATCTCTTTGAACCAATTGTGTTGAACCTTTGAACCTTTTTTGGTTCAAGGTTCAACGGTTCAATCTTCCTTCTTTTTGCTAAGTCTTTTGAATCCATTGAACTTGCCGAAGTGGTTGAACTTTGAACTTTTACCGAAGCGCTTAACTCTTTAAGCTTGCCGACATCATTGAACCTTTGAACCTTTTGGAAGCAAGGTTCAATGGTTCAATCCTTTATTTGAAGCTTGCTGATGAACATTTTTTGGTTGAACCAAGGTGTTCAACCAATCTTGAAATTGCCTAAGTGTTGGGAACTTGTTCCTTTGTGAGCAGTTGTTTATTGAAGCCATTAAACCTTTTGAACCTGCTAGTCCCTTAACTAAAAAAGCTTGAATAATAAATAATTTTAATGCTCAGAACAATTTTTGAGAAGAGAAGAGATAATTTTGGCCTGCAGGACCAAAATAGTTAATACATTGTCCCAAAAATGAGTGACATGTTTTGGGAACAATAGAATGACCTAAATATCACTTTCACTAATAATAACTTGGTGATAATCAATTTTTAAGTCTAACTTAGTTAAATAATTTTTTTTTTCAATTAATCTTAAAGATCATCAATATGAGGAAGAGGGTGTAAGTTTTTCACCACAATCTTGTTCAATGCTCATAAATATATACACATCCAAAAAGTGCCATCTTTATTTGGAACCAAGATAATTGGCAAACCACATGGAGAAGTGCTTGGTTGTATCTCATGTTAAATATGTCTTTTAAAAGGTAAACCTTATGGAACCCAAAAAACATCATTATAGTTAGACACAATCTTAATTATTTCATTTTTATGTTTAATATGACAACCTTCTGGATCCTTTGATTTATAATCATCCTTGGCTTTTAAAATTATGAGTATAAAGTTCTTACTTACATTGACATGACTTTTCATCTATCCTACAGATACAAGTGATAAGTTTGATTTTATTCAATGGGATATAAAAATATATTCAAATCTATATTTTACAAGAAAATGTTTATTCTCTTCCCTATATAAGATTGATTTTATATCATACAAATAATGACTTCCAAGTATAATACCACAAATATCAAATAGAACCACATCTAACTCTACCTCATTAATGAACTTAGAGGTGATCATAAATCTTAACTTGTAAGTTTTCATGACTTGAAATTTAGAATTATCACATACCCATAATAAAGGGTAAGGCTTAGGATGTAGTTTAGTTCCAAGTCCTAATTTGATCATAACTTATTCATAAATGAGATTAGCTTGAGATCCAATATTAAAAATAGTATCTTAGTATGCTTAGAAATCAATCTAATATGGAACAATTGATTTCTTTTATTTTCATCATACATAGATTTAGAATTAAAAAAATAAAGAGAATTAAGAGATTTAGTGATATAATAGGAAGAAGATGAAGCTTACATGCCCATGGCGGTAACCTTGGTCTCATCACTAAAATCAAAGCCAAGATCTTGTTGTGCTACTATAGTAGTCTTCTTACATTTATTTTTCCTTGAGCCATTTTGGCATACATTCTAGATAGACCTTCCAATAATTAACATCTTCATGGAATTATCTCTTGTAATGTGAGAAAAGAGGCTTCCCATCCTCTTTATTAACCATGGAGACATGTTTCATCTTACTCTTTCCTTTACCTTTAATTTCAAGTGGTTTAATAGGCTTCTTTATGAAGTTTTCCTTTTTGTTAGTCACTTTACCCATTGATTCAATATGGGTAGCTTGGACACACTATTCATAAAAATTAGTGGGGTTAAACATAAGGATTTAATGCTTTAAGTAACTATGTAACCTGCCAATATATTTTAAAAGAGTCTCTTGAGTGTAAATAGGAATATCTAACACCAAAGCCCTCTTTCTAAACTCTTGAGTGTAATCTTGTACACTTTGACCCTTTGATTGCCTTAAATTTTACCAATCCATATTAGCTTGTTGAATGTATCATAATGGATAAAATTGTTTTTTCAGTGTAGACATAAAATCAACCCAAGAAGAAATCACTTTACCATGTTTTAGGAGATCTTCTTGTGTCTTACTCTCCCACCAGATGAGTGTTATGCCAACCATGTAAATAGTATCTAGTTGTATTTATGACTCATCATCCATACTCTTCTAAATCCTGTAGTACACTTCAATCTTCTTGATCCAATGATCCAGTTTCTCTACACTAATCTCTCCATTATAGATTTACAAATAAAAAATAACATCAAGACTCAAAACATAAGAAACATAATCAAAAAATTTATTTTGCTTATCATCATTTAAAGAAGGAGAAGGTTTATAATGAGACGGAGGAGTTTTAGGAGATTCTTATCCTTTATCCTTACCAATATTTAAGGTTTCTATTGATGATTAAAATTTTTGTGCCAATGAGTCATTATTTTTGCCTATTGCAAAGGTTAAGATGGAATTGTACTAGTCTAATAGTTAGGGTCTAAAAGATCTCAAAGGATCTAAAATATATGCAAAGGGGTTTTATATATTTTGGGAAATAAAAAGTGTGTCAAAGATCAACAATACTTCATTATAATTTTAGAAACTAAATATCTCTTTGAATAAAATGAAGGAAACCAATTTTATAAATATAATCGAACCTATCTGATATAGAAACCCTATAGATTAGATAGTATCTTAAAAGAAAGATTTTTGTTCCTTATAATATATCTTTATTTAATCAAATTGTCTATAATTTTATGTTCATGCTTCGCTCAAAATAGATAAAAAAAATAAATAGAAAGAATTGAAAGATAAATAAAACAACTGAGAACATAAACCAAAGAATGAAATAGAAATAAATACTTAACATATCTAAACTAGAAATTACCTTAAAGAAATATGAAAATACATAAACATAACACTTAACCAAATAAGAAAGAAGAACAACAATAAATACAAAAGTAAACTAATAATTACTAGTCTAATAAAAAAATACTAAACTAAAATAGATATGAGAAAGTAATAAATTAAACAACACTGAAACTCTAAGAAGATAAAGAAATGTATTAAATCTAAACTTAAAATATTAAATGAAGATCAAACTAGATTACAAAATCAAATAAATAATTAAGAACTAAAAGAACAACATATAATCCAATAATTAAAAGCTAAAGACTTAAATACTGATGAATAAGAAATCAAACAAAAGCAAATAAAGCCTAACTAAATAAATAAAGAAAATAATTAACTAATCAAATCTAATTGACAAATAAAACTAATATATAATGCAAATTAAAATTAACTTAAACAAAACAAAAATGAAATGTGAGACTTAAAGAAGAGTTGTCTTAAAAAGGTAAATGATTTTTTAATTGAGAAACAATATTTCAGTACAAAAGTCTTTGATATGACAACACATGCACCATTTTAGAAAAGAGGGGGTGCCAAATAAACCCTTTGAATGGAGAAATAATTTTCAATAGACTTAAACAAAATCCAAAACACATTTGATCCAATACACCAAATTTTATGCATGCATGAACTGGTAACAAATGCATTTATAAGAAAATGCCCTTATAGGTGCAATTAAAAAATAAACCAAAAGTATAACTTTGTCATCATATTTAGTCTAAAAAAAAACTGAGTATCCAAAATATATCTCCAAGAATAACTTAATCCATTAAATCCTTAAATATAGACATGCGAATCAATTTCCAAATCAAAGTTCATCAAAGAAAAAAATACTAAGCAAATCAAAACACATTCAAAGAAATGACGCATTGAGCTATGAAATATTACCATTATCAACTATATTCTTGACATACAATTCACATAACTTAGAAATTTCATTTTGAATGTATATCAAGAAACCTTAAATCCATTTATTCTTCAAAATGATAAAGATATAAAACCTTGCCTTGTTTTTAATTCATAATCTTTCTCTATTCCTTCCAAGTTCCTTATGTTCACAACATATCACTTCCGCTTGATGCTTGTGAAGAATGATAAATAATCGAATGAATTTCACATTTTATACTCTTTTGAGCCTCAATAAATACTTAGTATTTGTGTTCCATTCTAATTGGTTTCGAAGTCTACTAGTGTCAATTTGGTGGCTTAGCCAA
Source organism: Torreya grandis (assembly GCA_037957365.1). Classification (NCBI taxonomy): domain Eukaryota; kingdom Viridiplantae; phylum Streptophyta; class Pinopsida; order Cupressales; family Taxaceae; genus Torreya; species Torreya grandis. Next base: position 4,996,238 of record JARHVA010000219.1, on the reverse strand, counting down.
ATTCTTAATTGAATTGCCAACTTTATTTACTACTAAAACTATCACCAAGTACCGTGTTAAATATTATTTACCAATGCATGTACATCACATTCAATGTGATCAAATCCAAATTGCATCAAACAGATCCTCAAAATCCTTGCCAAATCACTTAACCAAAATCTCATTAAAAACCAAATATAATCTTCTAGCTAACAAATGCTTTGAACTAATGTTCAAACCCAAGTTTATTAAAGAAACCACAATTATATTTTATTCACTATATTCATCCCAACTTTAGTATTTTAATGCTATAAATATTTATAGGTCCTATAGACATTAGAACCTTAGATTTTAGGTTTTATAAATAATTAGGTTTAAATATAAGCAAACCTAAATTCAATGTTATAGCTATGCATTTGATTTTAACAAATGAAAACACCCTTGCCACCTTAACATTATACAATGTAAATCATGCCAACAACCATTTGATCACAAAAATCATTTAATCAATCAATTTATACACAAAAAATCAATGCATTTGAAAATTAAGACCATTACACATTATCTTTATGATGACAAACATATGATTGGAAGAATCATAATTTGAGATCAAATCAACTATTTCAAGCAACCTCATATGTCACCCATATATATTGTATTTTATCATTATGTTCACTCATGATTTCTAAACCAATTAATAAAGTTAGGGTAAAAATTCATTAAATGTAGCAATTATATTAACATTCAACATAATAATGAATATATATATGATGCAATGAACTAAGACCCCCACACTAGCAATTTTAAATGTTACAACACGAGTTGTCAATATGATAGAACACCTTATCTTATTTCAATTTTTAGAAAAGAGGGGGTGTCAAAAATAGGAATAATTGGTTCTTCCTCTTGTTTACATGTGTTTTCTCCTTTGATATTATTGAAGGGGTGTCAAAAATAGGAATAATTGGTTCTTCTTCTTGTTTACATTTGTTTTCTCCTTTGATATTATTCTTACTTTCATGGTACAATTCTTCCACATGCTCTTCATCTCTAGAAAATCTTGATGGAAGGTCGCTTTTGAGTCTGGTTCTCCCCTAAGAGAATACATGGTTTGAGACTTGCACATTTGACATCAATTTTTTAGTTATAATATTCAAGTGATCCTTCTCCTCAATTTGAATTAGATCTAGTTAGCATGAAAAAAAAATTAAAAATCTAAAAACTACGTTAAAATATCACCAATCAGTTGTTTTCATACCAAACTTGATCCAAATTGTTAGTTAATACAAAACACTCACTATTTATCAATTTTAGATACTCATAATTTTTTTATTAATTTATATTATTTTATGTGAAATTGACTTATTTTATCCAAATAAAGTTCAATACTAATTAAAAACATCAATTGAATGAATATAAGTAGAGAAAACATAAACCAAATTGATAACAGAGTTCACCCTTTTGGGGGCTACATCTCCAAGTCTGAAAAGCACTCAAATTGATCGATAAAATGATGTAAAATACATTTTTCATTTACTATTTCCAAGAAAATATGACTTTAATCTATAGAAATAACCTCTAATTTAAATTTAGGAGGTCTCTATAATAATATCTTGTATGGGATTTGCTCTTCCTACATAAAAGGACAGTTGATTACTTGTTTCTTACTTGCTCTCCTTCAAAGGCTATTTTTTTTTTTCTTCTCTCCATGTATATGTTTTTCAAATGCAAAAATGATCCTTTTATAATTCTCATAAGGCTCTTATTTCATGGGTTGAATATTATTTATTTACCCAATATGGATTCCTTCCATTACCTTGTTTTTAGGCTTAGATAAAACTTCCATGCATTTTGGGTGGGATTTAATCCCATATAAAGAGGACCTTTTAAAATAATAATGTTTTATTCAAAGTTTCAACACCATATGAATTGTTATTAATACTAATCTTTTCTTGAAACCCATAACATATCTTGGGGACTTGTCTTTGGATGTTCCATGTGTCAAAATACCATTGGTACATGTGTCAAGCTTTGATTGGGCCATTGGTACATGTCTAGTCATCATGTTAACATCATCATTGTACCATACTTAAACAAGTCATATATTTTTCATATGAATTTAATTTGACCCCATTAAAAACACATTGGATTTGTCTCAATGAGTTCTTAGATGTTGAGATGTTTCTAATAGGGTTGTAGAATATTTGATCAAATCGGTGTGGGAATCCTCCTGGATCATTTTAAGAATGAAAATGTGTTTGTTATGTACCTTGTGCATAAACATAATGTGTGTAAATATAGTATAAAGTAACTTCTATTTATGAAAACATGTGATGGATAAGTGAAACTATTGTTATGTAGTGATGTTTGTGTTGTGTAACCTTTCATCAATGATCTAGTGCGTGAGTACTGATGTAAATATGGGGTTTGAGGGTGGAGTAGAACCATGTTTATATTGGTCTAAAATGGATTACAAAATATGAAGTAGAGTTTTTCATAGGTTGAAAACCCACTTTCCCCCTTTTCACAAGGTAACCCCCTAAATCTTCAGGTGTATACACCACAAGTGCCATGAGAACCATGGGATCTTTTTATATAATGGTCAACTTATGAATGATGTGTTCCTCCACCCACTCCTTAGGGGTTATTTAAATGACAACCCTTGTGGTTTACCCTATCATGCAACCCTATGGACATATTGGGAGGGATATGAGAGTGATTCTTTTGTCTTAACCCTAGGAGGTAGTTGAGGCCTACATTTTTCCTTCTCCCCTCACGTGGCTTCCTTAGCCACATGGTATCATAATGTGATATTTTTAAAAATTGTTGTGCTAAATTTTATTTTAATTTGCTTGCCATTTTAAGTTATTATAAAACAACACATTTTATTCTCTTTGATTTAAGTTGTGATAAAAAAGTTATTTTATGATTATTGACTTGATTTTAAATTGAATTGAAATACTTTATTAATTTTGATTATAAATATCTTTAGTGGACACTTGGCACTTGATCTAATCATGTTATAGAGTTGATTTCCTTTGAAATTTTATTTCTAATTAAATGTTGGTTTCATATATGTTCATAATGTGCATGATGCTCACCTTATGTGGATATGGGGATAAGAATTAGCTTGGAATATAACTATTGGGTCAAGATGCAAACCCAAATAGTTGGGTTCATGATATCATAATTCACACCCAATAGACTTAATGGTTACATGACACTATCCTGCTTATTGGGAGGTATAAGTAGAATTTTTATTTGGAGGTCTAAGGAGGTTATTTGCAGAGCACAATGATTGTACTTCTATTTTTGCATTGATATTACTCTATTTAGAGGGCACTTTATTTTTTCAAAGTGCAATATCACCATGGGATGCTGCTCAACTTGTTCAATATGATATTACAACATAATAATATTATTGTTTCACATATTATATATTAGTATTTTAAGTAAACAAATTTATAGGGGTTTTAATTGGTTTGCAACATATTTGAATGATAATATGTCAGTTTGATGTTATGGGAACCACCTAAATAAAATTAATGTCAGTTTGATATTACATGGAGTGGATATGTAGGCTTTCCAAGTTGTGATGGGGGCATAATGTCTAGGTTCTTATAGGATAGGTTAGGGGTACTTATTGTCATCCTTCATATTGGGATTGTGCATTATTGTTTGGAGTAGTTTTATATGTAATATTAATTAAATAAAAATTGAGATTGATCTATGCATAATTGTTAAACCCTTTTCATTAAGTTTTTTGGTTTAATATTAGCTACCTCAATATGAACACACTTTTGTAACTCCTTATTTTGTATATATTGAAAGTAGTTTTCATTTATCATTAGTCAAGACTCTCCCTTGGTGAACCTTTAAGTGGTAACCCCTTTTGTAAAGGTGAATGCTGTCTTGGTTTTCTTTGTTTTCCCTTGTGTGAGTTGACTTCTGATGTATGTTTGAATACTTTCATGATCTTATAAAATAAGAAATTATAATTAAATTAGACCATTTGTTCTTAGCACCATATTAATGTGACTTGTCACTCTTCATTAATGAGGATGTTAAAAAAATTATTTCTAAAACCACATTAAATCATAACTTCAATCTTTCATGTTGTATTTCACTTTGTTAGGAAGCCTTGTAGTGAAAAATAATTGAATTAATTAAAATCATTAAAATTATGCACATGACACTTCAGTTATGGTGTTAAAATAAAAGTAATCACAAATAAACCAATAAGTAACTACAATTATTAATATTTAAGTATCATTGAATTAAGTTATCAATAAAAATAATTTACATGGGTTTTGTGACATATTTTTTGGGCATGATAGCTAGAGATTGTCAGTAAGAGTATCACACTATCAAAATTGGAGACCACATATTCTCTGAGGAATAAGATGCTATCAAAGGGGTGTTTTCATCCTTTGAGTTTGGGAAAGGAAAAATACATGATTAAATTTCCCCCAATCCCTCTATGAAAGACTTGGAGGTATATTTTTTTACTAATCATCTAGTCGTGATGTTATTAGATCCCATCACTATTCAACACTCTCACCCTTTCGATTATATATATATATATATATATATATATCCTACGATGGTTGAGGTTGACTCTATATCAGATGCTTATGAAAAGAGGTCAAGATTGAAGCCTCTCGTGGATGGCCTAGGGAGAAATCCAAGCCACAAGAAGAAAGGTCATCCAAATCTCTTGGATGAGCATGTGTTTTATTTAGTTTTACTAGATGACAATTATTAGTTTCAAGATCTCTATCCCGAGATTGCCCCAGGTAGTATAAATCACACTAAATTTATCTCTTCGACATGTTCACCCCAATAACACATCTTCTACTTTTGCCACCCTCAATATGCTTTAAGATCATAATTTGTGGTTATCAATAAGGAAGATAGTTATATTGAAAGAGGTATTCAGAGTCTAATGAGGATGGGGAGTTTTCATTTAGGGAGAGGATAAATTTCCCTTCTTTCTCATGCACAATACAAAATTGCTTGGGAAATCCAACATGATAGACAAAAAACACTTATGGGGTCCCTAGAGTGGCATATGACTTGATGTTATGTTAACCATTATCATAATGCCCCTTAATATCATATGGTTGGAAAATGCATATAAAAAAAATGCTTTGAAGAGATTGTTACATTTGCATAAATCAGACATGATATTAATTTAGGACACTAAGGGGGAAGGGGTTAAGGTTATAGGGAAATTATCTAAATTATTTAAAGATAGGGATTTTATGATTATTGACTCTATTGGTAACTTTGGGGGGTTTTGTCTCAAGTTGGAAAACCACCTCTTTAAGGCTGATTAATTCCACTCTCTTTTCTTCTATCATTGGGGTGGACCTTCACTCTTTGGAATTTGGTAAACATTTTATTGTGACAAAAATAAATGGGCCATACAAGGAGAGAATGGCTTAGTGGGAAGATATGTTTGCATAAATTTTCCTAAGATAAAATAACTCTATTATAGGGGGAGACTTAAAATTCACCATGAAGAGTGCTAAAGTGTGGGGTATGCATCAGGAATGAATTATTTGTTTGATTACTTCTTACTCAAAATTGAGAAGGCTAGATTGGTGGATTTGGAACCTATTAAGCGAGGTCCTACTTGAAATATCATGAAAGTTGGGTTAGATCATGTGGCCAAAATAATTGATAGGTTTTTAATAGCTAACACCCTATTGAATGGATTTGAGAAAATCAAATCATGGGTGTCTTCAAGTGGTGATTCTGACCATCTTCCTATTTTTATTTAGATTGAAAAAGAGGACAAAAATCCCCCAAGCCTTTTTAAATTCAATCTATTTTGGATACATAATGGGGACTTCATTAAGTTGGTTAAGGATGAATGGATAACCTATTATGATTCCTATTTACAGTTAGCTAGTCTTCAATTTGTTGATAATTTGACAAGAGTGAAGAAGGTCATTGTTAGTTGGGTTGTCAACAAGTGACATAATGCTGAAAATGACATTTTATCTATGGAAAAAATAGCTGTTATCCATGATAATGTTTTTGGTAAGGATTTTTATAAATCTACTAAAATTAGGCTCAAAGAATTGGAGATGAAAAGTGGGATTTGCTAGTGGGCTTTGAATCTCAATGGATACTAAAAAGCATTAGGAATATAAAACATAGAGAGATATTAATGAAATAAAGACATAATTAAAATGTAGAAAAAACAACACAATAGAGACACATATTTAATGTGGTTCACCCAATATGGGCT
>JARHVA010000219.1:4957500-4982500 GCA_037957365.1 Torreya grandis | reverse complement strand
ACACCTTTTAACTATTATGAATAGAAATCTAAAATGCAAATCATTTTGAGAAGCAAAGGTTTACATCGCATAACTATGGTCACTGAGACTAAACAAAATATTGATACATAAAAAGTTAAATGGTGTAACCATTATGATGAATCCTTTGGATTTTTGTGTCACCTAATCTAATCTTTAATTTTGAATATATTAAAAAATCCTAATGAAGTAATGACCACATTATAAAATCTCTTTGGAAAGTTAGATGTGATGAGAGGTCATAAACTAGAGAATGAGATCATTTGTTTGAGTCCTAATAGTTTTAAATCCCTACATAATTTATTAACCAAGTTTTATTATTTATTATTATAGTTAAATAATTTGAAATAGATAAGAAATATGATCAATTAGTTCTTTATATACTCTCTAAACTAGGTCTAGATTACTCTGTATTTGTGTCTACTTTCCGTGCTACCAAACATCCTCTTCGAACAACATGGAAAATGCCCTCTTTAGAAGATTTTTTTGTTAAAGTAAATCAACATCAAGATATTTTTATTCAAATGGGTACATTGAAGTCACCAAAATCATAATCCCTAATTGTTGGGAATGGTAAATAGAAGGCTTCAAACAATAAGGAGAAGAAATGAAGGAAAAATGATCAAGAGAAGTAACAAAACCCTGCCTCCTTCAAAACCACCATTGAAACCTCCTATTTAGAAGCTAAAACTAAGAAATAAAAGGTTAATTTTGACTATTAAAATAAAAATGGGCATGATGAACATAAGTGAATGAAGAAATAGATTGACCACTAAACACATATTCTATAAAAGAATAACATAGGTGTTTCTTAGTCTATCAAATAGAATGCAACAACTCCAAATTATTCTAAGATAAAGGAAAATGGTAAAGATAAAGTTAAGGGTAAGGAAATTATAGAAATTTTAGCTCTTATTTCATCTTGGGTTATTGACTAAAGTGTTTTGCATCACATGGTTTCTTCACATATTGAGTTCACTTCCTTGGAATCATGTAACATGTCTTCTATAACATTGGGTGATGACACTCTGACAATAGTTATAGGGAGAGGATATGTTAAAGTGAATGGAGGAACATTTACAAATGTTATAATTTTTCCCTCACTTTCAACCAATATCCTATCAATATACCAAATCACTCACATTGATAAGGGAATGAAAGTTGAATTATCTTCAAATTCTATAGTCATTAGAGAGTTATATAATGAATGTACAGTGGCAATGGGAAGGGTAGATAACTAGGATCAGTTATAACCTTTTCACACTTTGAACCTGATATTTATCCTACTACTTTACTTACTCACATAGATGGAGTAAGAAAATTATGGCATGAGCAATTTGTCCACCTTAACTATCACTATTTGGAATAACTTGGTAAACATGATATAGTCACAAGTTTTCCTTGTGTTAATTTATCTAAAGGTATATGTGAGGGTTTCACCCTTAGAAAGCATCCTAAAGATAAATATGATAAGGGAAAAGTATGGAGGGATACACAGGCATTGGATTTAATATACAATGATGTATCTGGGGCATTCCCCAAACCATATTTCACTTGGGCTAAGTATGTTATCACCTTCATTGATGATTTCTTGAGGTATACATGGGTCTACTTACTTCAATATAAGTGTGAAGTTTTCACTAATTTTTGAGACTTCAAGACTCTTGTGGAAAAATAATCTAGGAAATTCATCAAGGTTCTGTGGATAGATAACAGTGGTATGTCAAAAATAGGTTTGAGCATTTTTTCACATTAGAGGGGATTTATTTCCAGCATACAATTTCATATAGACCTCAATAAAATGGTGTAACAGAATGAAAGAATAGGTCCTTAAAAGAGATGGATAGCTACACAATTCACTCTAAATTACTAACACTTTAGTATTGGGCAAAGACAAATTATACTTGTTACATTCAAAACTAGTTTCCTCATAAATCCTTGAAAATAATCACTCCTTTTGAAGCTTGGGACAATTAAAAACCCACATTTGAGCATTTCAAGGTTTTTATATCTCTAGCTATGACACACACACCTAAGAAGAAACTTAAGGCTATGAATCCTCAAAGTAAGCCTTGAATATTCATAGGTTACCCAGATGGTGTTAAGGGATATCAAATTTTTAATCTGACCTCACATGAGTTGTTCATTGAGAGAAGTGTCCACTTTCAATAGAGTCCCTCTAACTCAACACTTCTCCCACTTCATTGGAATCACTTGGATTTTATAAATATTCTAAAAATTTAGATCAGCCTAAACACATTCCAGAGGTTGAGGACACTTCTTCTAATTCAAATACTGAGAGTAGTGATGGAGATCCATCTCCATCCACATCTAGCCATGCTTTAGAGGATGAGGATTCACCACTTGATTCACTTATTTTTGGTCCTTTTTGGTCTAGGAAAACACTACAATACACAAGTATATGGGTTAGGGATCCTTTATATGACAACCATACATGTTTAGAATTTTAGAGTGGGCCATATGATTTCTATGCCTCTACCTCTAATTTATAGACTTTTTAGAGGGCGTATGAAATTCCCGAGTGGGACACTACTATGCATGAGGAGTTTAATTCCTTGATTAGGAACAACACTTGGGATTTGAGATACCTTCATAAGGGAAGGAAGATAGGTTGATGCAAATGGATATATAAAACTAAGTATACAGTAAATGTGTTAATTTATAAGTTCAAAGCACAATTGGTCACATAGGTTTTTTCATAGGTGCCTAGAATTAACTACACTGATACCTTTACACCATTCACAAAGATGAAATCTATTTGCCTCACTCTTGCTAATATCATAGCTCCTTTTTGGGATTTTCATCAGATGGATGTGAAGAGTGTCTTTCTTCATAGTGACCTTGAGGAGGAGATTTACATGGAGTATCTACATGGTTTTATCAAATACTCTTCCTTAGTATGTAGACTTAAAAAATCTATCTATGGAATCAAACAAGCCTCTTGAGATAGGTATGCCAAGATTGATTCCTTCCTTCTCTCATCAGGATTCACTCTATACTATTCTGATATGGATATTTACTTCTTATAGTAGGATGATTCACTATTGATTTTTTTCTTATATGTTGATGATCTATTGAGCACAAGGATTTTTCATCATCCATTGTAAAATTGAAATAAGATCTTCATGATAAATTTTCCATGACTGACTTATTTTTATTGCATTACTTATTTGGAATCTATATTTCATAGTTTGACTAAGGAATTACCATTACACAACCTAAGTATGATCTTGATTTACTTACTTGATTTCACATGGCTAATTGTAAGCTAACTCTGACTCCCTTTATATCTAGGGTTAAGCTTGAGTCTAATTATTTTACGCCATTGGTTGATACTACCTTGTATCGATAACTTGTTATCAGTCTCATCTACTTAACACATAGTAGACCTAGCATTTCATATGCTATAGGCATGGTCTCCAAATTCATGCATGAGCCTCGTGAGCTGCACTAGAAAGTAACTAAGAAGACTATCAATTATAATCAAGGTACAAAAATATTTGGGATTCATTATAATGATGACATTGATGTTTAATTGGTTGGGTACATAGAGTTAGATTGGGCTGATGATCCAAAGCATCATAGGTTCACTTCAGGATATAATTCTCAGTTGATTTAGGTTTGATTAGTTGGTCAAGTAAGAAGAAAAATGGTATTTATTTGTTAACTACCAAGGTAGAATATGTTAGGTTGCGGAGCTAAAAGCTTCACTGATGCAAACAGAGGAGGAGGTTGCAGAGAGGTTGCTGAGTGTCACAGACACCAGCATCGGTCAAGCCAACCAACATCGACAGGATTAGATAGGAAGAGAAACTGACGTCGGTTAGGGATCAGTCAGCGTCAGTCACCTCCAGATAGACAAGGACCGATGTTGGTCACCTGTGCAGTTTAGAACTGCAAGTTTTATGGGCAGTTAGTTAATGAACCAAGTGTTTGCATGTCAAGAGCCAAATTTAGACTAGAAGCTGCAGATCTAATTATTGTAATTAGATGTCTAATTATTGTTTGCATGAGATCTATCTAATAGACTCATGGGCTGTATTGTAAGGTGTTCTAGTTTGAGTTGAGCAAAGTTAGCTCCTTCTCTGTGTGAGGTGAGCAAGGGTGTTCCTCCTAGTTCCACAGCAGTACCAAGTGTGGGTGCTGGTTTTGGAGAATCAGAAGGGTTCTTCAGGTGTGTAGGATCTTAGTCAGCAGGTGTGCATAAATACATTTGGAGATCTACATGGGTAAGTAAGATCATTGATCTATAGGTGTATGTGTGTGCATGATCTAGGTTTGCAGGTGTGTAGAACCAGATTGATTTGTAGGTGTGCAAGATCAGGGAGGACAGCAACACAACAGGGAGCAAGATCAAGCAGGATCTACTTGGAGTACAATGTGTACTCAGAAAGAGAGCAAAGAGGAAGGCAAGGAAGTTCCTTCTAGAAGTAAGATCATTTGAGGTGCAAGTTGTTGTAGGTTCAGGGGAAATCTACTTGAAGTACAATTGTGTACTTGGAGTGCATGGAGCACTGGTGTACTGGCAGTAGTGGATACTGATTGGTTGAAGGTGAACACCAACTCTGTGTTTGAGTTGTGTGTTGGGACCGTAAGAGAGAGAGCTTTGAGGGAAGATTTACTGTTTATGCCCTAGAGGTGTGGGAGCCCTATAGGTGTGTAAGGAAGAAGAACTGTGGCAATCTTCTTTGTTGTATTTCCTTCTGGAAGAGTTTTAATACAAGTTGTGTATTGTCTCTCATATTCTATGTTATTTTTGAATTCTAGTTACTTGAGTATTTTGGTTAATTCCACATATTAAGTTGCTTATATTTGGTAATCAATTGTGCTTCCGTATTTCCCAACAAAGTGGTATCAGAGCTAAGGTTGTAGGGAGCAAGTTTGTGTTTGGTTACAGGTCACTCTCAAGGGTTTCTGATTGAGTGGGAGTAGAGCAATGGCAGAAGATAAGCTAAGAATGGAGGAATTGAAAAGCACGAATGGTCAATTACGGTCCTATGGAAAGAAAGAGCAGGGAAAATAAAATTGTTGATTTGTGGAATATCAACATGAAGGAACTGAAGATGTAGATGTTGTAGGTGTTGTTACACATGATGCTCTGGGAGGTTTCTTGCATAAAGTAGAATATTGATTTATAGATTCTATTGCCTCTTTCCATGCAGCCCCAAAGAGAGGAGCTGGTGAGCCTTGTCAAAGAATTGGCAAAGGGGAAGTGAAGCTGAAATTGTAGGTGGCCAACACACGGGTGTTGAAGGAGGTCATGCAGGTCCCGGTCTTGAAGATGTGGCTAATTGCTTTAGGAAAGTTGGGTGATGAGAGATGCACAAGAACTCTCACAGTGGATGCACTTGAATTAGCTGGTGGTAAGAAAGTAGGTACTCTTTATCTACTTGCTTATATTACTAATTCTTCTTCTGTTGTGGAGACATGGCTTTGTAGGCTTGGTCACATGAGCAAGAAGGAGATGCATGTTCTTAAAAAGAAGACAGATGTGTTTGATAGACTTAAGAACTGGAAAGCCTTGGTGTTCTTGGAGGAGATGAAAGATAGAGCTCAGTGGATGGGGCTGGATACTTCTGAGCAGGGTAGTTTGGATATGGGTTTTGATTCAAAGGAGCTCGTGGGTAAAAAGTCATCACTCACAGGGGAACACAGGTACCGACATCGATCAAGGGGAATCGGCATCAAATAGACAGGTGTCAATGTCAGTCATGTGCAGACCAAAGCCAGTGATGTTAGGCAAGGTAAGATCGATGTTGATCAGGAGAACTGATGTCAGCAATAGGTAAGACTGATGTCGATCAGGAGGACCGACATCAGCAATAGGTAGACACCGATGTCGGTGGGGTTGGTAGTCAAGACAAGTGCATGGAATCGACGTCGATTAGATGCAGACTGTGTAGTGATCGAGGTCGGTCATTGTAACAGATTTTGGGCAGATATCAAGATGTCAAGGAGTCTCAAATGCCCATATGGAGGATTGAAAGTGGTAAGCCTCAAATTTGTTGTTCCTCTTCTTTATACTAGTTGCTGACTGTAGAGCAGGAAGGATCCAGGAAATAGTGGGAGCATGGTAGGAATATGATGTAGAACCAAACGGGAGATTTGGTAGGGTTGCCAGCTGGTATGAAAGCACAGAGATGAATGGATACCTTAGTTAAAAAATAGAGAGAACAGACACGTGAGATGAAAGACCATGTCATATGGTCTTGAGGAAGCTGCAGGATAGTGGTACAGGGTTTGACAGGTGAATGACAAAGTAGGGCTTTAGTCAGTGTCAGTGTAACCATTGTGTTTGTCTTACCAGGTGCATGATGATTGCAACCTTATCCTGTTACTGTATGTGGATGGTATGCTAGCTAGCAGGTTTATACATACAGGGTTTTGCTGAGCTAAGGGTAAGGTTAGTTCAGTGGCATGTCATGAGGAATTTGGAGCAACAAAATTCTTTGGCATGGGAGACATGGAAGATCACAAGTTGATTTTGTCTCTAGTGGGAGTTGATGTGAATCAGGTGTCAGCGAGGTTCAATACACAGGATGCAGAACCAGAGCACACCAAGGGCTGGACAGTTCAGTGTCTAAAATCACATGAGGTCTAGTATAGACCTAAGTTTTCCCAAGCAGTGGGAGCTGTCAGAGAGTTAGGAGCCAATTCGGGGAAGTGGGTTCTCAGGTATTTGAGAGGGACCAGTAGCAGGGATTCATGCTATGTAGGGTTAGGACTTCACTACATGGGTTTGTAGGTTCAGATGTGGCAGGTTACTCGGATGACAGGAGGTGCACCACAGGTTGTGTGGTGGGTGGTCTTCAGGATTGATCTTGAAGAGGGATACTAATTAGGAAATAGATTAGATGGGGTACAGGTACAGGTACAATGCATCTATTTATCTCCAAGTGGGAGATTGTTACGTTGTGGAGCTAAAAGCTTCACTAATGCAAACAGAGGAGGAGGTTATAGAGAGGTTGCTGAGTGTCACATACACCGGCGTCGGTCAGGCCAACTGATGTCGATAGGATTAGACAGGAAGAGCAACTGACGTCAGTCAGGGATCGGTCGGCGTCAGTCACCTCTAGGCAGACAGGGACCAACGTCGATCTCCTGTGTAGTTTAGAACTGTAAGTTTTACGGGCAGTTAGTTAACGAACCAAGTGTTTGCATGTCAAGAGCCAAATTTAGACTAGAAGCTGTAGATCTAATTATTGTAATTAGATGTCTAATTATTGTTTATATGAGATCTATATAATAGACTCATGGGCTGTATTGTAAGGTGTTCTAGTTTGAGTTGTGTAAAGTTAGCTCCTTCTCTGTGTGAGGTGAGCAAGGGTGTTCCTCCTAGTTCCACAATAGTACCAAGTATGGGTGCTAGTTTTAGAGAATCATAAGGGTTATTCAGGTGTGTAGGATCTTAGTCAGCAAGTGTGCATGGCTACATTTGGAGATCTACATGGGTAAGATCATTGATCTACAGGTGTATGTGTGTGCATGATCCAGGTTTGTAGGTGTGCAAAACTAGATTGATTTGTAGGTGTGCAAGATCAGGGAGGACAGCAACACAACAGGGAGCAGGATCAGGCAGGATCTACTTGGAGTATAGTGTGTACTCAGAAAGAGAGCAAAGAGGAAGGCAAGGAAGTTCCTTCCAGAAGTGAGATCATTTGAGGTGCAAGTTGTTGCAGGTTTAGGGGAGATCTACTTGAAGTATGATTGTGTACTTGGAGTGCGTGGAGCACTGGTGTACTGGCAGTAGTGGATACTGACTGGTTGGAGGTGAACACCAACTCTGTGTTGGAGTTGTGTGTTGGGACCGTAAGAGAGAGAGCTTTGAGGGAAGATTTACTATTTATGCCCTAGAGGTGTGGGAGCCCTAGAGGTGTGTAAGGAAGAAGAACTGTGGCAATCTTCTTTGTTGTATTTCCTTCTGGAAGAGTTTTAATATAAGTTGTGTATTGTCTCTCATATTTTGTGTTATTTCTGAATTCTAGTTACTTGAGTATTTTGGTTAATTCCACATATTAAGTTGCTTGTATTTGGTAATCAATTGTGCTTCCATATTTCCCAATAGAATATAGAGGAATTATTAATGCTATTGCTAAGGTTATTTAGATTTAGGGGATTCTCACATAGTTTGGTATCTAGTTCAGGTGACCCATAGTCATCTTTTTTGACAACTAGAGTAATATTCTGATTTACTAGAATCTAGTTCAACATCAATGGACCAAAAACATATATTCATATGCATTTTATAGGGAGATCATTCATGGAAAAGTCATATATCTTAGATATTGTCAAACCACAGAGTGAATAGTTGACATCTTCACCAAAACCTTCATTGAGAGTAAGTATATTCAATTATAGGGTCTTCTTGGGGTACAGGTTGCATCAACTTCATCTTCAAGTGGGGATTTTAGTCCTCTTCTTATTATCTCTTTTTTGAGGAGAAATTTTTTCTTCGAGTTTTTTCTCTTTCTACACTTTATCAGAGTTGTTTGGGTACCTCATTAGGCCATGTTGATGGAACCCATTTTATTTTACCTACTTAAGCTATGCATAAGGGGGGATATTATTGTATAATATTACTTTACACATATTTGATTATTGTGGATTATTACTTCATATGGGGTTTCCTACACTTGTGAATTTATCTTGCTTAGGTAAAATTTGGCATATGGAATAAAACTTGACAACCATTATTGGCTAGTGGGAGTTATATTATATTCTTGGGTCTTTGACCACTTTTCATGGAGGAGTTACACATTCACTCTCCTACATGTACATATTAATTTTATGAGCTATTTTAGTTGAATGTGTTGGATGATATTGTGATTAATTTCATCTAAATATTCATATTTATTTGTTTTTAATTAACTTTTAGCTACGTTGTTCACTTATTTGACTTGTGTTTGCATTGAACCAATTCATTCTCTTGATCCATATATCTTGGGGTAATCCCCTATTTAATGCTATATAGGATGTGAGGGATGTTTTCAAGGAATAGGAAAAACTAGGGTACATTACCATGTCAGATGGATATATAGATAAAAGGACCCAAACACTCATCAACTTCCTTGTGTCATGTGACATTGGCACAATTTTTCATAAGACATAAAATCAGGCAAGATACTCTTTAACTTATATTATGAGATTGTGATTGAGGTGGGGATATAAAATGTGGTCTAATTCATTATAAATTATGTAGTAACTTGCATGGATATGAATAATATTCTTATATACAAATATATAATTATGTTTTAGACTCCATGTGTGACACATTATTTTGATTTCACCTTGGAGGACATAGGAAAAATTCCATGGGTAAAAGAGGTTCTAAAAAAGGCCCACACAATCACCAAGTTCATTTAAAATCACACAAGGGTGCTTAATATGATGTGCACATTCATATATGGCAAGGGGCTTCTTTGGTCAGGAGTGACAATGTTTGAAATCCAATTCCTTATGTTACAAAATTTTTGCCAACAACAAATAAATTTGAAATGAATATTCATTTCAACTTAGTGGATGAAATATTCCTTTGTGAAATGTATGGAGGGCATAATGGTGGATTAATATGTTTTTTCATCATATTTTTAAAAAGAGATAGAACAAATAATGTTATTCTTTGAGCTTCTAGTTCGAGTTTTGATACTCATTGATGGGGATAAATCCTCCATGGGTTATCTATATGAGATAATGGACAGGACTAAAGAAGCTATTATGATCATATTTGGAGAATAACATGGACAATTACATGAAATTATGCATGATGATTGATAAAATATGATATTGATAAATGCATTCTCCTCTCCATGCAACTAGGTATTTTTTGAATCCAACATTGTTCTTTGGTAGCTCATTTTGAGATAGTTCAAAGGTTTCAAAGTGCCTATTTAAG
This sequence comes from Torreya grandis, assembly GCA_037957365.1. Lineage (NCBI taxonomy): Eukaryota > Viridiplantae > Streptophyta > Pinopsida > Cupressales > Taxaceae > Torreya > Torreya grandis. Next base: position 4,972,569 of record JARHVA010000219.1, on the reverse strand, counting down.
TGCACAAAAATAATGTTTACTAATCAAGAGGAATTGGAGGATGTTACAGGAGATTTTTCAATGTATATGTAGATAAGGGGTTTCTTTTTTAATAAGGAGACCATAATAGTAAGGAAGTCCAAAAAACTAGGTAAACAATGTTTCTCAATATGTATAGTGAAAGTGTTAAATTGTGACTAAATTGTGCATATTACAATGTTGACAATATTTATTTTTTTAATACAATAGTGGGATTTCTTTGGTAAATAAACCAAACACCTTTGATGGTTGAAAATGTCTATTTTGAGACAACCATGTAGTTCATCTACTTGTGAGTGTAGTTGGAGTGTGCTCGAGCATATACATTAAAAAAACACAATCAAATCACTCAAGAATAAATGAATGATTTGGTGTTTGTAAACCATAAATTTCCCTTGAAGATGAATAAATCTAAAGGTTAAGACATGTTTCATTTCTAATTCCCAATTCATATGAAAAGTTTATTTATATTCTTGTAAAGTATTATTCATCAAATTCACTAACATATGCATTCTATTTGATAATGTTAGGTACTATCAAGGAAGATACCTTATTGAGATCGACCTAGAATCATAATGGTTCAAAAATAATGATGACCCTATTTATGATGATCCTAACTTCAACATAATAACTAAGGTTGGGTATGACACCGAGGTCCTCTCTCAAATCAGAAGAGGTTCTAACCTTGGAGCTTCAATATCTAAACTTGCTAATCCCTAGTCTACCTTGCTGCCATTGGCTCCTTCCCTTTCTTCCCTTTGTAAATGAAAAATAGTATGTATTTTTAAATATAAATGTAATGAAAATTGAATAGTTTAGAATTTAATGAAAGAAAACACTTGGTTGATTTTGATGGCATACAATGTCATTTATTTTCCTTTTATAATATATATTTATTATCTATGTAATATAAGTGCCTTTAAATTAAAATTAATATAGTTTTTACTCTTTTTTTTCATTTTTTTTGATTAATTATGTTTTTTTCAAAAAAACATGTATAATTTTGAAAAAAACCTTTTTTGCTACTATGGTTAAAATAATGTGAAATGGATAAAATCTACTCCAAACCCTATATTTTCCTCTCATTTATGATAAAATTGAAAATAAAGAAAGAAGGAGAAACTGATGTAACTTAAATGGTTTAAAAATGGGATACTAATGGTTGGTGATGTTAGTTCCCTCAATGCAAATGTGGTCTTTCTCCAACTAAGTAAGTTGGATGGATCATTCTTGACATTGGCACAAAATTACACAAACGTAACATTGCTCAATTAGATTTGAAAGGAGGAATGCTAAAGGGGATCTAGGTAGGAAGCAACGGGAGTCAAAAGTTTATAACTTAGTGGGAAGATAATTCTAAATCTGTATTTAAATATTGCACCTTAAAATAAAAATACTAAAAATTTATATCCAGTGGATTGGAGGGTAAAATCTATTGAGAGTTTGATATCCCTTTCATTTGTATTTACAAAAAAATCTTCGTTTATTTCAACCTACATGCCTAAGTAAATGTAAAGGAGGTAATGAAAAAACATTATAATAAATATGGGAGTTGTCCAAGTAAAAATAAAACTATCTACTCTGATTTATAGAGAAAATGAAAATCTGTGTAGCAAAGTAGATAAGTAACTCTGGGTCACAACATGTCCATGTTTGGGATGTTTCAAAGTGTTGAAAAGATAATTCTAGATGATGAATTGTGGAAACTTAACTATGTTTATAAAGGGTTTGATTTGGATGAACTGGTGATAGAGTTATGATTCACCAGCGTGGAAATATGTTATTGTTTGTATACCCTTTTGATCACTACCATATTACCTCCCTAAATATGAACAAAGATTCCATGAATATGAAAAATTATTATCTATACCTTTTAAATATCAAGAGCTACAAAGTCTAGTTTTAGGTAGGAGTCTTATGGAGGGGGCTACTGCTCCTATTTTTAATGAGTGGGTGGTTCCACGGAAAATGAAAGACATGGCGACAAGAAATTTTAGAATCTTTTCCTAAAAATAAGGAGATGGCTAATTTTTAGGGGGAAAGTTTGAGGGGGTGGAAAAAAGGGAGGCTGGGATTTTCCCATACCTACTTCTATTTTTTAGGAAGATATTCTACTAAATGTAAATTTGAGTGGTCAAAATTTGTCTAAACTATACTTGTAAATAAAAATATCATAATTTTAAATATTATCCCCTATAAAATTACATCATACACTTATAATTTTTATAGCAAGGGATAAATTTTGGTACATATGTTCCTATACCCCTTAAAAACATTTAGGAATCCCCTTCTAATAAGATCCATTTTGAACCAAGGTGTAGGAATTTGTCAAACATTCATTTTTGCACTGTAGGGAAATCCATCAAGTTCTCAGTGTTAGATTTTCTCTCTCCAAATCTTTGATTAGGAGAGAAAATATTTGACTTGATGATTATTGGGTAGATATCATTACATATGAAAACATATCTAGGAAAGGTTATATGTGATCATATTCATCATATTTAGGAAAGGTTATCTATGCTCATTTATTTTTCCAAACCTTCATCTTGGAGAGATTAAATCTAATTGATGATTATTTTGAAAGTATTCAACTTGACATTTTGGTTATTTTATAATTCACTCTAACTTCCATGCTATCTTCTATGGTTCTTCATTTCGCCTAAGTTCTATCCTATAATCTTTTTACCTAACCCTGTCTTGTCAAACTAGAGCCAAAGAGTATCTTTGAGAAAGATACCAAACATCTCCATTTTTTCAAGGTTGTGGTTGTTATATATGTAATATATATTGATTTAGAATATTATTTAATAAAATGTCATATCCATATAATTGAATTAATTCCCACATAAACAATCTTATAATGCCAAGGTCAAGCATGTATCTAGATAACAATCTATGAAGAAATTTGTGCCACATCAGTGATTTTATCTAGAAATAGTTAAAAAAAACTAAAACACTCTTATTGTATAGATACATATTTGTAAATTTGGATTGAACTTAGCACAAATAGACATTTTGGAGAAATCCTAATCCCAAATCTACACTATAGATATTATTAGGCCTCAATGCCAATGTTTAAAAACATTTTTTAGTTTACTCAACTAAGCATTACTTAATGGCCATGTTTGGGGTAAACTTCAACTAAATATGTGATTAAATTACAATATATGAAATGGGTGGATAGTCAGCATACAGATACAGGTTAGGAGGAGACATTAAAATAAAGGTATGCATTAATTGAATAAGAGTAAGACTATTGTTAGTACTTGCATAACCAATATCTATTATAATTAGTTGAACATAATAATTTGCATTGGGCAATGTCCAACTAATGAAAGTTGTGCACTTTTCTGATTTTAAAATTAGGTTTGAAATATATGAATTTTAATAAATACAAAATAAAATGGTTTATTTTATTTCCATTGGTTAAAATAAGGTGACATGACTAACTCCCTAGGGAAATTATTGTATTTTAGATTAATAGATAAAAAATATTTGCACCATCCAACAAAATTAGTATATTCTAAAAAATTAAACATGGATTATAGTCTATTTTATGTAGCATGTGACATGTTTTTGTTCCCAAAAAATGAGATGAAATAAAGATGTGGGTCCTAATGAAATCCATATGTGAAATGAAGAGGCGACAAATTACCAGTTGTGTCTAGGTGTGGCTCCATAGTTTATATCATTCCCTTAAACTGGGTGATGTGTCACATAAGGACATAGGGCATGTTATTATAGGCCTTAAAATCTAATATGTACTTCAATTTGAGTTAGCTAAGGTGTTTTGTGAAAACTAGTTAATCTGCATATTAGTCAATGTGTCACTTCTTCATTTGACTAGCTTCTCTCAAGCCTTGACACATTTGATAGGTCTAGGGGACTTGCTATAATGATAACTATAAATGTGTCACCTCTTCATTCAACCTATCTCTCTTGGTCCCTCACATCTATAATAGGTCTAAGGGACAAGCCACACTGATAAATGGTGATGTGGTGTCTCTTTACTTGGATAGGCTCTCCCTAGATCTAAGATATCTAATAAGTATGGGGACTCATCACATTAAAAATTGATGATGTAGGAAAATCCTCATTTTATTAGGTTTTTTTAAGCCCTAACATTTCTAATAGGTCTGGGGGACTTATGAAATTGACAACTGTTGACTAGGTTCCTCTTCATTCAATTGGACTCTCATGGGACATAACATCTTTGACAAGTTTAGGGGGTTGGTCACACTGAAAACTAGTGACCTAAAGCCTCTTCATTCAGCCAGGCTCTCTTAGGGTCTGAACTCTTTGATACATCTATGGGAATGCCCAAACTAAAAACTGGTAACATGGCACCTCTTCATTTAGCTGGGTTCTCTCAGGCCCTAAAATCTCTGATAGGTTTAGGTGACTAACCATGTTGACAACTAGCAACATGTCACCTCTTCATTTGGCCAAGCTATCTCAAGCCCTCACATCTCTGAAAAGTATCTATTGTAATTGGTTAAGCTTAATAATGTGCATAGGGCAATGTGAAACCAATGAAAGTTGAACACTTTTTAATTTTAACTTTAGGTTTGAAATATTTGCATTTTAATAAATACACAACAAAATAAAATGATTAATTGTGTTTCTATTAGTAAAAATAGGGTGATATGACTAATTTCTTGGGGAGAATACTATATTTTAGATTAATAAGAGAAAAAAATACTTTCATTGTCCAATAAAATTAGAACAATCTAAAAATTTAAACATGGACTATAGTATATTTTCTTTAGCATGAGACATGTTTCTGTTCCTAAAAAATGAGATGAAATAAAGACATGGGTCCTAGTGACATCTATATGGGAAATGAAGAGGTGACACATTGCTAGTTGTGGCTAAGTGTGGCTTTGTAGTCTATATCATTCCCTTAGACTAGGTGATGTGTCACCTATGGACACAATGCATGTTCTTATAGGCCTTATAATCTCATCTATACTTCAGTTTGAGTTGACTGAGGCCTTTGGTAGTAACTATTTCATCTACGTATTAGTCAATGTAGTACCTCTTCATTTGGTTGGGTTCTTGTAATCCCTAACATATTTAATAGGTTTGGGGGTCTCTCCATGCTGATAAATGACAATGTGTTGCCTCTTCATTAGGCTTAGCTCTCTCGAGCCCTCACATTTCTAACAGGTCTAGGGGATTGGTCACATTGACAACTAGAAACATGGTGTCTTTTCATTCAGTTGGGCTTTCCTTGAATTTGACATCTCTTTCAAGTATAGGGGATTGGACACACTAATAACTCATGGCATGGTGCCTCTTTATTTGGTTAGGCTCTCCTCTACTCTAACTATTTTTGATAGGTCTAAGGGACTCACTGCAATAACAACTGATAATGTGATGCCTCTTCATTTGGTTGGGCTCTCCCAGGCCCTGATATATCTAACGGGTCTAAGGGATTGGTGACACTAACTGTGAACATAAGATTGCAATAAGGGGAGATTAGTAATGTGTTAGTATATGAAATCAAAATCAAAATAACATACTAATAGCTAACACCTTAATTCAATTTCAATGGGGAAACTTAGTTAACAACACAAAAATGGAAAACATAGCTAAAAGATGAAAGAAAGACCTTCGTTCACCTTCCTTGGATGCTCTAAAGTGCTTGTTGTAGTGGCTTGCTCAGTTTGTGCTCATGAAGTCTAAATCAATGAAGTGTGGCTACCTCCATCTCTACTTGGACCCTTGTTTGGCTTTGACTTAGCTTGGCTTGGCTCAACAGTCGGGCATCATAACACTAAGATGAAATGTATTTTTGAATGTATTTTGGCATTATAAGTTTGGCATGAAAGAGCTTAAAATTTAATAGGCAAGGCCTCTTATTTATAGATTTTTGGAATGGTTTAAAATCAACCTGAACCATCCATCTCAAGATGAAGATATGTGGCTAAGGATTAATTTAATTATGTAATTAAAATTTATGAATAAGATAATCAATATTTGGGATAAAGGGGAATTAACTAGGCATGTAGGGTCTTAATGAGGCATAAGAGGCATTAAATTAGATATTTATGGTATTTATGGCTTGTGGATGCTACCCCATAAGATGATGTCATTTGATGATGCAGTTAGTGATAATCAATTTATAAAAATAAATATTCAAAAATATCCATGAAAAAATAACTTAAGCTCTTGATTTGGTTTAATTAGCCTTAAACATGATTAGTCAACTTTAATGCAAAACCTTGGCAATTTATGCACAAATTAATCAAATTGGTCAAAATGTCATATTATTAGCTCAAAATTTAACTAGATTGGAATTGGAAGTTGATGTTAGATGAATTAGAACCGTTATCCCATTTAGGATGTTGTCAATTCAAAATAACAAAGACACGTGTCTTGTATAATAAATTTGATAGAAAAGAGCAATTTAGAGCACCCAGGTGCAGAATTGGCATTTTGACTCGAAATAATTAGATCAAAGTTAGCTACTTCATAAATTGCATTACCCCATTTAATGATACTCTAGCCAAAATCAGCACTTGAATATATAAATTTTGACTCATTTAATGTGTTTTAGTGTTTTTAAGCCAAATGATACATTTTGATAAAAATTGGTCAAAAACCTGATTGATGGTCATTGGTGGCCAGATTTAGGTGTCTATAGTTTTCTCCTATTTGGGAAGATGTTGCAAAATATAGGCAAAGTAATGTCTTCTAAAATAATGAGAGATGGACTGTATGCCAAAAATAATATGATGGTTGAAAAAAATCTCCAAAGAGTGTTTGGGAAGACTATGATGAGACCCCTCAAGGGAGTGGCCATCACTTTTTTTGATGGATGGTCCCTCAAAAAAAGTGCAAGAAGAAAGGTGGAATTAACCTATGGTTAAAATTAATCCAAATGAGAAAATGCTTGCATGCATTGATTTAAAAAAGATATTTATTTGCCTAAAGGTGGTTATAATCAGGAATAAAAGTCAAAATAATGATTTGCCCATAGGTAGTTATAATCATTAAGGGGACCTGGATTATATTATAAAGATGATTCTACCTTAGTTAGGGATGATTAGCAAGCATAACTCAAGGATATAACCTAAAATATAGATTAAAGATGAGTGGGTGCAAAGTGATTAAAGAGATGAATAAAAGAATAAGATTGATCAATAGAAATGATTTAGTTGTACCTGCTAATGAGGAGATGCTCATCCTTATTAATAATAATACAACTATAATGGTCAATGGGTTGATTTTATCAAGGTGGGAGGACTCTCCAAGGTTCCAAGGAGAAAATTCCCTGGCTTCATTGATTGTAGACCTTCTTGAAGCTGATTTTTGTTATAACATGTGACGGTAGGCATCATGATAGAACACCATGAAGACTTGGCTGAAATATGCATAAGGACTGAATCCCAATCCAATAAACACTCTAAAATAATTCACCAATGATAAAAACCATGATGACAACGTTAACATATGAATATGGATGGACTTAAGAATAATGTGCATAAGGAATCACCCAATAAACACATATAGACTGAGTCAAGGCAACAGTGCTGAAAGCAAACAAATAAGTAAGCAAACAAATAAATAAATAAATATAAAAATAGACAAACAAACAAACAAAGATAAATACTAAAAAAAAACAAAAAAAAATATCCTAACAATGACTTTACCCTGATAGGGCAAATTGAGGATAACTGACTAGGCTTAGATAGGACAAATGTTTTTGGATTATTTAAAATATTTTTGGAATTTTGAGGTAACTTAAAATATTTTTGGCATAAAATTACAAGATACCTACTTGTAAAATGGTGAGAGCATTTGGATTATGTTATTCATAAAATGGTGAGAGTGTGGCTAGGGTTACTCATAAAATGACAAGAGCATAGGGAAAATGGGGACTAAAGTGACCTCACCATGAATTGAGCATGGCCCACATAATCCCAAAATTATCTTTAGTTATAGTAATTACATCCACACAAAAGGTGGGGAAAAACCAACTAGGTCTTAACAAGTTCTCAAATCTAACAAATGGCCAGTCAAATGAAAACAATAATGGCAAGGTGATGTGACAATGCATGATAAACAAGTGTTACCCCTAGTTTGGCCATAGGTGGTTATAAATAGGATATAATAACATAGATCAATGATATTAATTTACCCACAGGGGGTTATAATTAGTAGCAAGACCAGTGAACACTAATTTACCTATAGACAGTTATAATTAGGGTCAAGTAAATAAACTTGATATAAGATGGAAAATGAAAGATATCTTGTCAAATCAACTATCACAATACTTTCATAGACTATAATTATAAACACATATTTTATTTATTATTAAAAATTTATCAAAATCCCCCCACAAAAAGTGTGGGAAGAACCAAAGTAACTGAGATCAAAATAGGATTAGGTAGGATGACTAAAAATAGGCTTTGGTCTAGATAGGAATGATAGGGTTTTTCTAAGGATAATAATGGTTTGATAAATTGGATAAAATGGTAAGAGGGTTGCCCCAAAGTAATAGGCTGATTGGCTGAGATATGCGATGATGGCCAAAGGATATGCAACAATGAAAGTAACATGGCAATGAAATGGTATGTTACATGTTTGGTTCTAGCCTGGGTAGGATAAATGGCACATGATTCTATTGTTCTTGCTGAAATGGAGATGCACATCCTAATCATCAAATGATACAAATAAAATATATGAGCATATTAATTGCTAGCCCAAACCTCATCTGAATAGATGCTCTGTCAAGAACTAGTTGTATATTTGGATGCTAAACATGTTGTTGTGATCTTCATTGGTCATTGATTCTAATTCCTTCAAGCATCAAGACAAGGTATCTTTGTAGCCTCTACAAAGGAAAGTGTAATCATGGATGGTTAATAAAGATGAATAATTGATGATAGGTTTGTTTTTGAAATGGAATGATGGAGGATAATGGAATTTGGAATGGTGGGGAAACAAATGAAGATCAAGACTTTCAGTCAATGCAATGTTGTTGATTCTAGATCCAATATAACTTTGGTTGTGTTAAGGCTGATGACTTATTCTCTTAATAGGAACACCAAATTTTTCTATTGTTTAGGCCCAAAATTAGCTACCATATGATTAGACTATAGATTTAAAGCTATTTTGATTTGATCTTTGATATTATCTTCATCAAGCAGTAAAGGAATTTTGTGCTCAACTATTGGTTCCTTGAAGAGGTTTTCACCAATGAAGTTGTCTTGATTGTCTTGTAGCATCTCCAAGAAGGTTTCACTAATGAACATTGGCTTTTGATTGTTGTTGTTTTCTAATGCCTCTAAAAATGTTTCACTAGAAGATGCTGAGTTTGAACTTTACATGTCCCCTAACACCTACAAAAAGGTTTCACTAGGAGAGTATTCTTCATTTGCATGAATTTGGTCTTAGCCTTCTTGTTGTTCTTCAACTGCTATGTCACCATGGATGTAGTTCAATAAAGTGTGATTTTGTTGGTCCTAATCAACAATTGTGGGAGGTGGAATGTCAATAATATGGCTATGTTGGTTGATGATAATGTCCTATGGAACAGTAATGGAATGGGGAGAGGCTGCACAATCTTCATAGAAGATACTAAGAGAACTTATGTTGATGTTAAAGTAATCATCCTCAAAAATTGTAGAAGGATAAAAAATGTAGTCAAATTGATCTGTGAGGCATGCATAACCAATGTTGTAACAACCATGAATGTACTCCATTTCAAATCTAATTCTGACTTAATGGAATCTGAATCTATTGTTGAGACTAATATTGATTCTAATTCTGAGTCAGTTCAAGAATAGAACATGACTCTAATTTTGATTCTTCACCTAATGGGCACTCTGTTACAATGATGTCTTGTTGAATGTTTAGTATTGGATAAATAATAGCCTGTGATGGCATAATGGGTTCCACAAAAAATGGTTTTTTAGAGTAGGACTCCTATAGGATGGGAAAAAGGTTAAGAGGCAAATCCTTAGAGACTGGCTTGTTAATAGGAGGCTCTTGAAAAATAGTCATATGGTCAAGGTAATGATTTACTCAAAGGTAGTTATAATCATTAAGAAGTGACTCAACAAAGACTGGCTCATTATAGTGAGACTCCTTGACAACTAATATAGGATCAATAGGTGATTCATCATAGGTTAACTCATTACAAGAGGTTAGTTTAACAAAAATATCTCAGATTGGTTAGTTTTCTTGGCTTAGTTTCTAATGAGTTGGAAAATACCATTTTTGAACACAGCTTGGTCTTTGACTGATTGGATGGTTTGAGGTTTTGATTAGATTGGTATTAGATGAGGAATGGCTTATGGTTGGATAATGGTAGGGCATTGGGGAGCATAATTTATTTCATGAGCCAAAGGATGAAGTCCTAAAATGATAACGATAGGGTGGTGTGGAGCTTGGTTGTTCACATAAGCCAAAGGATGAGGTCTTGGAATGATGAAGGGGCATTATGGAGCTTGATTTCTTGCACACAATAAAGCATCTAAGTCTACCTCATAAATCATATCTTCCCAACCTTGAGTTGGATCATAAGCTGGTTCTTGAATATGTTTTATGTACTGATTATTGTAAAGAGGGTATGGATCCACATCCTAAACAACATTATCTATAGTTGGGTCTTCAAAGTCCTCCTCATAAACCATATCATCCCAATTGGTAATTTGATTTGGATTTTGTGGATTTTGACTATGTTCTCCATATGGAGTATTGTAGGGAGAATAATAAAACTCTTTAGAAAATCTATCTTTGTAGGGGTTTCTAGTCAAATTTTATGTGGAAATTCTATCATAAGTTGAATTATATGTGACTCCACCATAAGACAAGCTAGATATATCCAAATAAATGATGAAAGCTCCAAAACAAAAAGGCTTATATTTCTACAAACTCTAAAAAACTATGTCCAAAGGATAAATGGTCCAAACTTGGTCTAACTTGGTCAAAGGTAGAGTTGTATCTCCAAACAATGATTTGATCATGGAGTTGTATCTCCAAAATGTTTTATGCTAAGATTTGGCATAAAATAGTCTAAAATAAAATGTCTAATGCCAAATTTCATACATACAAATGGCCAAGCATCTGAATAAAAATTGACATGTCAAAGGTCTAGGTCAAAGTGTTCCAAACAAGGTCTAAATTAGGAAAGGGAAAAGAGTCACTAGGTCTTTTATTCAAACATGGAGTCAAAATCTAGGCTCAAATAGGATATACTAATACTTTTGGCCAAATGGCATCAAAATCTAGACTTGAAACAAAGGATAGATGTGAATTTAATCTGACAAGTTTAGAAACAACTTTGATATAGACCTGGCACATGGAATCAAACATAAACATGATCAGTTGGCATAAGGAAAAAGGATCTTGGAGAAAGGCTATGTTTTCCCAAACAAAGGCACACACAATGATGAGGATAGGCATTAAATAAACCAACCATCAATAGTTTTCAAATTTGGGTAATCGATTAACCAAATTTATGTAACCCAAAAGAGAAAGATATGTGTATCAGCCCTATGAATTGAGGCCTATATAGTAATCAATCAAAGTAGGAATCCAAACTTAATAAGGTTAATTGGAAACTCAATGTTGAAAACTAGGATTTAACCAACCAAGCGAGACAAGATAGGACAATATGATGGCACATAAACAAGGTCCAAATGGTTGATGTGACATGGTTTGAAACAATGGTTTTTGATACAATGGTAAACAAGTCTTGAAACAAATTGAGTAGGTTAACAGTGTAAGCATGCTTGAGTGATGTGATCAATGTTATGTTTCAAAGACTCAAAGGAAAAAGGGTTTGGCATGATTTGGGCAGCATAACGTTACCTTCCACAACTCAAATGACACACAAAAACAAGTTTAGCAAAAATTTCAAGGCACAAGTATGGTGTAAAATGACCAGCATATCACTTCTTTAGATAAAAGAGTGACATATAAAAAAATTGGTTTTGACATGGTTTATAAATAAACACATTAGTTTTAGTCTCAAAACACCAAATAAGAAAATAACAAAATACAAGTCACTCATCCAAATTACTATTAAGGGTATGAAAAAGTGCGGTTGACTAAAACTAATTGGTTTTAAAATGTTTTAGATGGATCAATTGCACAATGAATTTCATGCCATGATGCAAAATAAGTGCACTTTAATTGGGTGTATATGGCACTTGGATTATTACAAAAATGTCTTGCCCTTTTTACAACCACTACATTTGTCACTTACTTAGTGTAGTGTGATATCCAAAGTGCAGATACATCCCAATGCTTTAGCCCTAAAGAACTCATGGGAGGTGATGAAATCCCCCTCACAAGCCAAGTTTGTATAAAATAAAAGACATAATAGAAAGACTTTATGGTCACCTCAAGATCACCCAATACTATTGTGAGTTTTTGGGAAGTGCTTTAAGTGACTTTTTTTATGCCTTGGACTAGGCATACTTGCAATAAAGATGGCACTTTTGATTCCAAAGACCCCTAAAGGGGATGGATGGAAGATCATACATGTAACATCCCTCTTTTGCCAATCAATTAATTAATCAACTATTGCATACAAACTTGATAAATGAGTTCTATTTTAAGCACCAAATAAAATATTAGATGATGTTCTTTTTGGCCCTTGGATTTAATTGCTAAAATTATAAAAGATTGCACAAAAAAGGCCACATGAAGCAATAAAGACCTAAGTTCATTTTAAGCCCAAATTAAAGATTCAAGGCTTAGCCTAGATTCATGATTAAAACACCAAATTGAAAAATTTACAAGATTTATGATGTGTTTTAAGCACTAAATGAAAAGTACCTAAGACTTAGCTAAATATTAGGTTCATTCTAGGCACCAATTCAAATGTGTGAGAAACATGACATGTTGATTTTAAGCCAAATTTGAAGTGTGCATGATTTTTGATCAAGTTATTTTTAAACCCAATTTGAAAGGTGTGCGGTTAGTCAAAAGCATTTAAATCTACTTCCAAACTACCCCCTCAACTTGAAAAAACAAGATTACAATGACTTGCTTTGAAGCACTTAGGAGTTTAAGCAAATGACATTAAGAATTTAGCTCTCGGGTTGATACTCAAGTTAGGTTGATAGGTGAGTTGGGTTGACATGTGAGTTGGGTTGATAGGTGAGTTAGGTTGATAGTCAAGTTGGGTTGATAGGTGAGTTGGTTTGGCAGTCGAGTTAGGCTGAACAAGTGAGTTGGGATGATAGGCAAGTTTGGTTGATAGTCAAGTTAGGCTAAATAAGTGAGTTGGGCTATACAGGTGAGTTGGGATGTACAAGTGAGTTGGCCTGCATAGGCAAGTTGGGATACACAAGTGAGTTGGGATGAATAGGCGAGAACAAAACTATGGCTTAGAAAAAATGGAGTTTTGCTCTAATTTTTATCTTGTTTGACTCCATACTCCAAGATCTTGCATGACAATGGTTAGTATGTTGCTTGTAGGTGCAATTTGACCAAATATGTGAGGCTAGGTCCAACTGGGCATGCCATTTGTGAACATAGTATTAAAATAAGAGGAGATTAGTATTGTGTTAGTATATGAAATCAAAATCAAAATAACACACTAATAGCTAAAACTTTAAACCTATCTCAATGGGGGAGCTTAGTTAACAAAACAAAAATGGAAAACACAACTAAAACATGAAAGAAAGAACTTCATTCACCTTCCTTGGATGCTCTAAAATGCTTGTTGTAGTGGCTTGCTTGATTTTTTCTCATGAAGTCTTCATCAATGAAGTGTGGCTACCTCCATCTTTCCTTAGCACCTTGTTTGGATTTGACTTAGCTTGGCTTGGCTCAAAATTTTGGCATTATAACACTAAGATGCAATGGATTTTTGAATGCATTTGGGCATTATAAGTTTGGCATAAAAGAGCTTAAAATTCAATAGGCAAGGCCTCTTATTTATAGATTTTTGGAATGGTTTAGGATCAACCTGAATCGTCCATCTCAAGATGAAGATGTGTGGCTAAGGATTAATTCAATTATGTAATTAAAATTCACAAATAGGCTCATCAATATTTGGGATAAAGGGACACTAACTAGGCATAAAGGGTCTTAATGAGGCATGAGAGGTAATAATTTAGATATTTGTAACATTTATGGCTTGTGGATGCCACCCCATACGATGATGTCATTTGATGATGCAGTTAATGACAATTAATTTTTAAAAATAAATATTTAAAAATTTATATGGAAAATTAACTTAAGATCTTGATTTGGTTTAATTAGCCTTAAACATGATTAGTCAACTTTGATGAAAAACCTTGGCAATTTGTGCACAAATTAATCAAATTAGTCAAAATGTCATATTATTGACTCAAAATTTGACTAGATTGGAATTGGAAGTTGATGTTAGATGCATTGGAACTATTATCCCATTTAGGATGTTTTCAACACAAAATAACAAATGCACGTGTCTCATAAAAAAAATTGATAGAAAAGAACAATCCAGAACACCTAGATGCAAAATTGGCATTTTTACTCAAAATGATTTGATCAAAGTTAGCTACTTCATAAATTATATTGCCACATTTAATGATAATCTAGCCAAAATCAACACTTGAATATATCAATTTCAACTCATTTAATGTGTTTTAGTTTTTAAAGCCAAATTGTGCATTTTGGTAGTAATTGGTCAAAACCCTGATTGATGGTCATTGGTGGCTAGATTTAGGTGTCTACACTAACAAATGCTGACATGACACATCTTCATTTGAATAGGATCTCTTAGGCACTGACATCATTGAAAATTTAAGGAGACTGGTCACACTGACAATTGGTGACCTGGCACATTCATTCGGTTGGGATCTCTTAGGGTTGGACCTCTCTAAAAAGTCTAGAGGACTAGCTAGACTGATAATTGGAAACATGGTGCCTCTTCATTTAGTTAGGTTATTTTAGGCCTTAAAGTCTCTAACAGGTTTAAGGGATTGACCACATTGACAACTGGCAATGTGTAATCTATTAATTTATTCAAGGTCTCTCTGGCCCTCACATCTCTGAAAAGTATCTATTGTAATCGATTGAACCTAATAATTTACATAGGGA
>JARHVA010000219.1:4880000-4952500 GCA_037957365.1 Torreya grandis | reverse complement strand
ATGGCCCTAACATCTCTGATAGGTATAAGGTACTGACGACACTAACAATTGTTGACTTGGTTCCTCTTCATTTAGTTGGGCTCTCTTTGGCCCTAACATCTTTGACAAGTTTGGGAGACTAGTCACACTAATAACTCACAACTTGATGCATGTTATTTTGATTTTTCTCTCTCAAGCTTAAACCTCTATGATAGGTCTAGTGGACTAGCTAAACTAACAATTAGAAATGTGGCACCTATTCATTTAGCCAGGTTCTTCTAGGCCCTAAAATATATGATAGGTAGAGGGGACTAGTGATTCTAAAAATTGGTAGTGTGTCACATGTTCATTCATTTGAGGTCTCTCAAGTCCTTACATCTCTGATAGGTCCAGAGGACTAGCCACACTAAGAAATGATAACATAGTGCCTCTTCATTCAATTATTCTCTCCCTAGATCTAACATCTTTGACAAGTATAGGGGACTGGCTATTTTAAAAACTAGTGACATGAAACCTCTTTATTTGGTTAGGATCTCCCTGAATCTGACATCTCTGACAAGTGTAGGGGACTCATCATACTAACAACTAACAATGTGGTGCCTCTTCATTTAGCTAGGCTCTCCTAGGATTTGACATCTCTGATAGATCCAAGGGACCAATGACATTAATAATTTTCAACCTAGCACCTCTTCATTTTATTGAGCTCTTTTAGGCCCTGACATCTATGATAGGTCCAGGGTGCTAGCCACGTTGATAACTAGTGACCTAGTGCCTCTTCATTTGATCAAGCTCTCCCATGTCTAAACCTCTTTGACTAGTTTGGAGGACTAGCGAGACTAACAACTAGCAATGTGGTGCCTCTTTCTTTGGCTAGGATTTACAAAATTCATAAAATGATAAAGTAAAAAAAAATGACTCATTAAAACTTACTTTTCAAATATGGAGATCTCAATTTTTCACAAAGGATAATGGGTCTATTACTATGGCATGATAATTAGACTTTGAGAGGTTTAAGTTAGAATCAACCTGTAATATTAGTGACATTATTTATAAAAATAATAAACACTCCTTAATTGTAAAGTAAAATAAAAGGGATTGTCACTGATTGGTGAAATCAAGGCAATGCATATTCAAAAGATTTGACTCCCTTTTCTTGACTAGAAAAAATATTATTGCTCAATAAACCAAAGTCAAATAAATAGTTAAAATAATTTTCACAAACAAAAGTTTCAGAGACTGCACATAAATTTTCTAAGCTTGGGATCTTCACCAAAACTATTTAGACTTTGTCACAAATTTTGTTTACAAAAATAAATTCTATTGTTTCAAAGGACGTAGCCAACTCTACACTAGGACTCCCACTGTTGCATGTGGATCTCGCACCATTTATGTCCCTATTTGAAATTCCTATCAACACTTCATCAATTTTATTCAAAATCTCCAAAAAAAAAAATGACATGATCAAAGCTCAAGTCCAAACCATTGACGATATAATACTAGAATGCATAATATAATTTCTCCACTACTTCATATGATGACACATGCTCAAATCTCGTGGTATCACTCTCACTAGGTGTATTATCCTAGCTTTGATATTTGCATTGACACCAAGTGAGCACACATCATCCCAAAGATGTGATTACCTAGAATTGTCATAATTATCACTTTTGCTTTGTATTTTCCATGTGGTTAAGATAATGGCATGTGTCAACATCCTCATGCACTATTTGCATGAAAATGTTGTACTCCTCTTTGCAATGCTTTAAGGACTTCAGATGAGGTAGATGATGATGTGTGTCATCATCCTGACCTTCCACTTGCATGGAAGTGTCACGCTTCTGGCTTCTGCTATATGCTCACTGGGTGAGCTAAATGATGACACCTATCACTATCATGGTACTCTGCTTGGCTGTATCTATGATGCTCCTCACTTATACTATAATGAATCCATGGCATTAGGATGATGACACATGACATCATCTTGGTTTTTTATCTTGCTCACAAGTGAATTTTTCCATGTTTTTCTTGTGTAATCTCTAACTTGACAAGATGATGATGTGTGTCATCATCCTGATACCCTACTTACCTAAAACTATCATGCTCCTTGCTTTCACTATGAACACTCTGACAGAGTGAAATCATGATGCATGTCATCATCCTAGAGCTCCACTTGGTCTAGGTACAATAAACAACAAAAAACACAAATAACCACAACTATGATAAAAATTTATTACTATCAAAGCATCTATTCTTAACCAAAAACATAGACATAACAATGTTTTAAAAAACCTATCATTGTTAAGCACATGAATATAATAGATAATTATTATAGAAACTCAGTGATTGGTTCAAGTCTTCAAACTATTTTAATGATTTAGTTTCCATACTTTGTCAACTATTAATAACTTATTCAAAATTTTATCAATCCACTGTATTTATTGTTAAAAAGTTTACTTTTTTTTTTCATTTATATTTCTAGTTATGGATTTGACTTGTTTATGGCTATTCAATGTTTTCTCATTATAACATTTAAATTTATAATTGATTTTTTTTAAAAAAAAATAATACATTGTGTTTATGTAAAACACATAGTTTAATTTTTTTAATAGTGAAAACATGTTTAGCTCACCTGTTTGTGCAGTATACAGATCTACATGGGAAAAAAACAAGTCAACAAGTGCCTAGATTTTTGTATTGTGAATTAATGTATAATAACTAAAATATTCAAGTTCAATCCATGTCATAGAACCCCTTTGTTAGATTGTT
Source organism: Torreya grandis (assembly GCA_037957365.1). NCBI lineage: Eukaryota > Viridiplantae > Streptophyta > Pinopsida > Cupressales > Taxaceae > Torreya > Torreya grandis. Next base: position 4,949,755 of record JARHVA010000219.1, on the reverse strand, counting down.
AAGAACTAATAAATGAATGATAACTAAATTCATCACTTTCAAATCGATCACATCAATAAAAAATTATCATCACATATGTTATAAATATCATCACATATGTTACAATAATAAATGAATAATATTGCTAATGATTTAGTAAATATTACAATCGACCAATCAACAAATATTATCATTGGTAATCATAGTTATGCTTCAATAATGAGATTTGGCATTGATGTTACCAATCAATTTCAATTTTCTCTTTCATTGCCTCCACCACCACCATATTTTGGCTATGATTGGTTCTTATTTATTTATTTATTTCATTTCCGATGTAGTTTTTTTTCAACAACCTAGCTTTTAACTCTTTATTCTTGTCATCGAGTTCTATTTAAATCTTAATGGAGTTTACTGTGCAATAATATTTGGCTTATCCTTCAATTCTGAGCTCATGTAAACAATCACAAATGGAATTCATTATTAGAGTTTCACCTCATCATTTGCATAATATATTTTGGATTCCTTATGAAGAAGATTTCACTACTATCCTTTCTATCATCGGGGAAGAATTATTTTCTACTAGTAACATGATTGATGGGTGTCTTTGTTACCCCTTCATTTAACCAATCTATGTTGGTGTTATTTTTTACCAAGTCTAGTGTCCAATACTGTCTGTAGGAATGTATTTAATGATTTTAGTTAATAGTGTTATTTGTGGGTTTTTGGAGTTGTATTATTCTAAATGTCTACTCCTAAGTCTAAAATAATGCTAGAAAGAAACACCATTGAAATGTAGACACATCAAACTACTGAATTGGATAATCTGAAAGAAATCTCATAATGCTATAAAATAAACACATTGAAATCAAATCCCAAATCGACACTTATAAGATAAGTTGTAGAATAATGTTTGCTAAAATTAAAGTAATGATATATGCTTATTCAAATATGAAAGAACACATATTAATAGTCTATTCTGACATGCAAGTTATTAATCTAATCACACAGAGCATTTATATTAATTCTTAATTGAAAACAAATAAGAAATAAACTTATAGATACCAAAAGTAATATCCTGTCTCCTTAGGGAATATACCAACCCTTGCTCACTTTTGGATTTAGGGCTAAATCAACTGAGTCTTTAAAATGCTACCTTAATGCATAGAATGAAAGAGTAATCTGCGGTGAAGTCTTATTGTATTTGAAATAACAATTCTTAAAAAATGTATGCACACTGTAGATTGAGCATGGATCTAAATTTTAATGGATGCAAAAGAAACTAACTATCCTAAAAATTGGGTAACAACTTAACTAACCAAACAAGAGGATATTCAGAGAGATTGGTTTGTTATGGAAAAATAAAAAAGAACATTGTAACAAGATCCACAGGTGGTTAGGATGATCCTTATGGGATTTGCAATTGTGTCTTCTAGCCATATCTGATCACCAAATCTTACATAAAATATATCCATATCATCTTATATAAAGATGCAACCTCTAACAACTAACTTCCAGAAGTGGAAAGCTATACAAAAATATAAATCTATATATAGACATGTATAAAAATATAAATTATTTAGAGAAGTGCTAGATCATCATGGAATAGATGGAATAGATTCTATAATGCCTTAAAACATGTTGTGGATAAGTTCATAGTAAGCTGTGAAACTTTGAAGCATGACTATCATAATCCATAGATGATTGTCATAATCTATAGCTTGACTGTTGTAATCCATCGCTGTTTATCGTAGTCCATAGAATGCTTGATAGAATCTAGAGATGCATTTAAATGATCAGTTTTTGGTCATGGCACTTCTTTATCTACATGAGATTATAGAAAAAGTCTTATTTAGATGTTATCATACTTTTACATATCAAAATATGGAAGACTAAACATGAAAATAGTTAGACTATCATGCAAAGAATGCTAACTTAGACTCACATGAGCTTATAGAAATAAAAATATCCATTTTCTACCTTGGGCTAGTTATAAACCCTAAGACTACATAAAATGCTAATATTAAATGGCATGTTTATGGATATTAAGTATGATATCTAATGGCTATAATGAGTTAAGTGTGGAATCATCATTTCCCCCACATCCTACCTTTTGTAATTTCCATTGCAAACCAACTTCTCTTCTCCTCATAAGTATGAATCCTTTATTCCAACTTGAGATTGAGATCATATATGGAGTAGAAATCTTGAAATATTCTCTCATGAGGAGAAGTGAATCCCATATCCCTATTAACAAAATGATTCCAAATAAAAAATTATTCCTCAGATTATGGCCTTGTATTCTACCATGGAGACATAGGAGAGAGCAAGAGAGGTGGTATGAATCTCATCTCACTGAAAATTTTTCTCTCTCCTTAAAGTACATCAGTAATTATCTAGGTGATGGCCTCCACCCTTCTAAAGGTCCATTTGATAGTGGTAGGAGAAATAACTTTTCTTTATTTTAAATGGACTGTCAATAAACTCCAATGTTGACTATAAGAAGTCACTACTTGGTCAAAAAAATGTTAGATAAATAGTTCAAAATTAATAATTCCATCCTGCAAAGCATAAATATAATGATCATGGATTTTAGACCATTGATAATAGAAACTTTGAAATTGTGTCAATATCTATTATGCATTACTAAACTAGGGTCTAATGTATATACCAACTTCTCTTGCGGTGCTTATATGGTCAACATATCTATCTTACCATGCTATTTGACTCATGTATGTAGAAAGAAGATCTCTCAACTGTACTTCTCCAATAAATAAATTAACCTTGAAATTATTAAAATTCCCTAGAATGATATCACATGCATAAAATTCACATAGTAAAACATGAGTGTCAATCCGATAAACTGTCAATAATTATTTACTTGTATTAATATCATGTGGCAATCCATAAGAGATCTGGAGTAATTACCATCTAAAAAATTGCTCATGTAAGAATACACTGTATGAAGGGGAAGAACTCCTACAAGATAACAATTTTTCACCAAGTTGATAGATGAACTGAATGGTTTATCTAGCTTGTTCTTCTTACTATTGTACTTGTGTCAAGTATTCTTAAATTTTTTGTTTCTCCTTCTCAAGAAGTCCATTTTTCTTCTTCAATTCTCTAAGCTCAGAACAAACTTGATCCTAGTGACTTCTAATATCAAGGTAGGATAGAGTGGTTTGGCAACTTTATTCTACCATGGGTTTGGGAGGCACACTATGAGAGATGGAAGCTATTTGAGCTTTCAATGTGGTAGTCTCTTGTTTAGACTTTAAAATATTTCTTCTCATAGATATATTATCTTCTTCAAGTATTTTGGTGTAACTCCACAAGTAAATAATGTCATTTTCAGATTAATCTAACTTCTCAAAAGACTGAGTTTGAATGCTTTTTATTTGTTTCAACAAAAGAGAGATGACAAAATCCTAACTCTAGGCTAAATATATTAGTTCAACAATGTCTTTTGCATTCTTATTGACTATGGCTTCCAACTGGGATAATGTCAAGGCATGTTGTAGTTCTACATCATCTATTTATTTAGAAAGTGGAGATTCTTCATCAATCATGGGAGCTTTATTTTTATCAATAGATATCTATGTGGAGGTAACATGAATAGTCTCTAGAAAATAATCTTGTAGAAAATGAGCTTACACTTCTTTATCTTGTGCTACAATGAGAGTGGAAGTAGGTTCCTATTGTAGACTATCAAGAGTTTTTGCAACCATTACTTCATCATCATCAACAACAAATAATATCAATTTTATTTTTCTCTTCTAAGTGAGAGGAATCATTTATTCATATGAGTATTTTTGAGATGATGGATGTGAAATAGGGTCTGTTGATGGTTCATCTTCTATAATTTGAATGGGTTCTTATGCATAAGTAGTTAGGGAAGATGACATAGGGTTTATTGTGGAAGACCTAAGTCTTAATCTTCTGCTTGGCTCTGATGGTGCAATTACATTGAGGGGAATTAGAGGTCTAAGTTCAAAATCCATAAAAGTTGATCTTGTAATTCAAATTGATTTAGGAGTAACCACTTTAGATGAGTAAACCCTTGGTGGAGCCTTAGATCTTGAGACAAGAGGATATCATGGTATTTTCTTAGCAATTTTAGGTATTTCCTCTTTTTACCTTCATGAAAAATAATCCAAGCTTTTGTACCCTACTCCTACTATAGAAAATAATGTTAGATTATCAATTGAATGAGTCCATGATGACAAATGGAAGATGGGTTATTAAAGTACTTCATATCCATGACTTGAATGAGCCCTAATAAAAATGACGGTAAGTTGATTTGATGTTAAGGTTGTTGCATGCCATACTTCAAATTAATCAACATTCTCATCACAATACAACATAAAACACTACACTAACCCTCACAAGTTAGGTATTTGGTAATCCAAAAAGATAAAAACCTCCAAGGTTTAGATGTAGAATCTTTATTGATACCCTTGATTCGTCCATTGATGCCTTGAACATAAACTAGCACTAGTTCCCCCTCACCATTAAAAATATGGATGAGGTCTTTGAAAAAGGATATTCCTATAATCCTTCCCCCCCTCATTTATGATTCCAGATAATTTTCTAATAACATGGTTGGAGAATTTAATTTGCATGCCTCTAATAGTGGAAAGGTCTATCTTTAAGTGGAGGATGAAATCTAAAATAAGGGTTTTGATGAAATTTCATGAGAAACTTGAGCCATCATACTACCACAAACACTTATTTTTCTTGTTCATCTCTTAAAAGACCTTTTAAAGATTTAGGCTCAATTTTTTTCTTCTATCCCATTCTAAGTTTTTCAATTCTACACAAGACACAATAGTCTACAGCTTTACTCAAGAGGGAAATGCCACTTCACTAGAAAATAATGGATTATGATAGAAATGGTATCATTTTTATTTTAATACTATAGATGAAACCATAAGCTCCCAAACATGTTGAGTGATGATGACAATACAAGCTAATCATGTCATAAGTAATAATGATTATTGATTATTACCTTTTTATTTATTCATAATCATCATGCCGCTAATTACCTTACAATTACTTTCCCATATGAGTTGTGATATGATGACAAAGGCAAAATCATTTTTGAAGTGTTTATGACATGACAAGATAAAGTCCATAGCATGTGGTCAATTTCCAAAAGGTAATTTTTTGAAAAGATTCCTTATTGACATGGGAATATCTTTTATATAAAACTTATGAAAACTTTGCCAAAGATTGAGCATATGTTTATATAAAACTTATGAAAACTTTGCCAAATATTGAGCATATGTTTATAGACTTAGTAATTCAAAAACTAACCCTTAGTAAAAGAATAAACATTATAACTTTAAAAAATCATAATGTTGTCCTTGTTTGATCTTCTTCACCTATTCTAATAGAAGAAATTGTATAAATTAATTTAAGGAATGGTACAAAATAAGTCAACATCAATATTTATTGCTTTAGAACAAGGATAATCAATCATAAATAATGATTAATCCTAAATTTCTAAACTTACTTTTTCAGATTATTATTATTATTATTATTATTATTATTATTATTATTATTATTATTATTATTATTATTATTATTATTATTATTATTATTATTATTATTATTATTATGCCCTTAACCAACCACTTGCTAGTTTTTTGATCAAGGTTCATTTTTTAGTACATGATCAACCAACAAGCTGGTTTTATGGTCATGACTTTCAACAAGTTGATTTTTTTTTCTTTTGTTTATTTTTTATTTTTAAATTTTTAGAGAAGAGGTGGATCCTACTCTTTTATTAAGGTCATCTTGTCTTCAAAGATCAGTATTCATGGAAGCTTTGAGTTATTTCATGGGACCAAACTCATTTTGTATTAGAGGAATGAATTCTTCTTTACTAGAAGTCTTCTAGTACAACTTCAACCTATGTCCATTGAATAAGAGTGTCTTTTGATTATAATATATAGCCAGTAATTGTAGTGAATCATTATAAAAAATCTTCTTTATTGGAAATGGTCCTAGCCATCTAGTTCTTAACTTACTTTTGAAGTGTTGATACTTGGAATCATATAAAAGTGCCCAGTCTCCTTTGAACTATCTTTCTTTGATGTGCAAATCATGCCATTATTTTCTTTGGTACTGCATCATCTTTGTATAATGCAAATCTTTTATTCTAATTTTATTCATCTCATTCAATCATAAAATTCTCCCTCTCTGTGTTTCATCCAAGTCAATTCCTACTTCTAGTGCAGTGCTTAAAGTTTGCATCTCAAACTCAATTAAAATTAAATGTTTCTTATCAAATAATAGCTCATTTGGTGAAAAACTAGTAGTGGTCTTCTATGTTGTGTTGTATGTCCATACAACTTTTAGAATCTTGGATGCCCATTATTTTGGATACTACTAACTATATTGGTAAGGATATTATATAATTATCTATTGGTAACCTCTACTTGTCCATTTTATTGAGGGTGGTATGGATAAGACTTTCTATGATTGATTTAGTAAATCTCTGTGAATGTTTGAATCATTTTAGATATGAATTGGGTTCCCTGATCAGACACTATCTCTTTAAGTTCTCCAAATCTCTACATGATCCTAGAGTATAAGAAATTTGCTACTATTTATTCTTTTATAAATGAAAGAGATTGTACTTTAACCCATTTGATCATATAATCTGTATATACCAACAAGTATTCCTTTCCTTGAGAAGGTGGATATATAAGCCCAAAAAAAGTCCATACCCTACTTTTCAAAAGTTTCTAAAAGTACTTGAGGATGGAAAGGTATTGAAAAAGATAATGTAGGTTTACCCAATCTCTAACATGGATCACATTGCCAAATGTACCTCTTAACCTACTTATGAAGAGTTGCCCAACAATACCCAACTCCAAGGATCCTATGTTTTATTCTTTTAACTGAGTAGTGTCCTCCACCAGGTTCATCATGACAAGAATGAATGATGTCATATATTTCATTCTCCTTTACACACCTGCAAAAAACATGATCAAGTGTAAGTTTAAACAATATACCATTAATCCATTTATAATAATAAATAGATTTAATCAAACATTTTTTTTTTCTGGTGAACTGAAAATGAAACTTCCCTATAGCCAAAAATTTTCTATATCAAAAAACCAAGGTGATTTTGCGACAACAACAAATAGTTGTTCATCTAGGAAACTATCTCTTACAAGTTCTTCTTCGTCTATATTATTCAATTTATAAATAAAACAACAACCACATTGAACTTTCCAAGTTTATCAATAATTATTAAATCAAATTCATATAACAATAATATTCATCTGATAATTCTTATTCCTACTAGTGGTTTGTTCATCAAATATCTAATAGCCATATGATTAGTATATACAAAATATTTTATAACCAGTAATATAGTGTCTCAACTTTTTTATGACATAAATCATACAAATGCATTATTTATCAGTGGTTGTGTAGTTTCTCTCAATTGGAGTCAAGTTATTGCTAATGTTGTATATGGCATACTTTATCCATCTTCATCTTTTTGTCCCAAAACTGCACTCATAGTATGATTAGATGCATCAGTATAAATATGGAAGGACTGTGACCAATTAGGTCCTCTTAGAATTGGTGCATAACTCAATTTTTATTTAATGGTCTCAAAGGTTTGTTAGCAATATGGATTTTGAACAAACTCACTTTTTTTTGTTAGCAAATCAAACATTGGAGCAACAATTTTGTTAAAATCTTCTATAAACCTTCTATAATATCCTACATGGCCTAAGAAGCTTTTGATATCAATTTGTTTTTGAGGAATTTGAAAGTTTGAAATGACTTCAATTTTCTTTGGATTCACTTGATTCTTTTTGCAGAAATATGATATCCTAAAACTATTCCTTCTTATACCATGATTAAACACTTTTCATGACTCAAGGACATATGGTGTTATTCACATGTATTCATTAATTTAGTTAGATTATTGAAAATTTCATCAAAGGAATCTCCATAAATAGTAAAATCATCCATGTAAACTTCCACCTAATTATTGGTTAAATTTGAAAATATGGCTAAGAATACTCATTGGAAGGTAGCAGGTGCATTGCACAAACTAAAGGGCAATACTTTGTATGCAAATATCTACCATGGATAAGTGAAAGTTGTTTTATCTTGGTCTTTAGGTTCCACTCATAGTTGGTTGTACCTACTAAAGCCATCCAAGAAGGAAAAATATCTTTTTCCTGCCAAGTTATCAATTACTTGGTCAATAAAGGGTAAAGGAAAATAATCTCTCATGGTTTCTTTATTCAGTTCCCTATAGTCTATGAATACTCTCCATTTACAACTTTTCTTAATAAAAATAACCAAGGGAGAGACCCATTGAATTTCATAAATAGGATAAATGAATCCTACTTTTAGAAACTTTTCTATCTTAGTTTTCACAATGTCTCTTAAGGTAGGACTAATTCTTCTCTAAGGTTGCCTTATTAGTTTAATGTTCTCTATATAGATATGGTGGGTGCATAGACTTGTATTTATTCCCTTCATGTCTTTATATTCCCAAACAAAAGTTGGAGTATATATTCTCTAAGTACATCAAAGACTTTTATGTTGAGTAACTGTTACTTCCTGATCATCTATCAACCAACTATTTATGTTGAGTAAATTCCCTAGTGCTATTGTGATTTTCTTAGTGCATGGATGGGAAGAATATATATGTTTGAATTCAATAATCAAAGAGTTGAGAGGACATATATGTGGTAACAACATATGGAATGTGATAGTATCTTTTATAAATTTATCTCCTATATAAATCACTCCAACTAGAGGAGAATATAAGGCTATTAAAAATGAATTTTGACCTTCATGGACCCATCACATAACATTGTGTTGAATGTATTTATGGTCATACAACATGCTAGAAGAGGTGGGAAAGGATGGGTGTTCAAATGGATAGGAAGTGATTTCATTATAGGATCCTCTATCAAGATTTATGGCTAGACTATCAAGATCTGTAGATGGACTGACAAGGTCTGTAGTTGGACTTTTAAAATCTGTAGTAGTTCCAATACTTATTGTTAACTCATCCTTTAATTCTTCCAGATGAAAAATGATTGCAACCATAGATAGAGAGGAAATAATATAATATTTTTCTTCATGTCGATCTACCCATAGCTATTTTAAAAGATTGACTGATGTTTGTGCAGGTGAATATAAATAAATGTTTTTTGATTTAAGACCATTTGAGATGGTCATATCTCCTAATCTCCAATCAATCAATGCTGCTACTGTTGCTAACCAAGGCCTTCATAGGATCAATGGGTATCTAGTTTTTCTATTTTTAGATTGGAGAATAATAAAATAAATGGGGTATTCCCATGACTCTGTACTCAACATTATATCATCAATGACATCTTCAGGTTTAGTAGTGGAATATCTACAATATATAAGATTATGGTAGTGGGTTGCATATATGTTAGGGAGAGATTTTGTAGGGTGTCTATAGTCATTACATTAATAATATCTCCCAAATACACTAATATATTTGGTATCTCTTTCTTTTCAATCTTTATAGAAATGATAGGTATTCCTAGGTCTCCATATTTGGGTAAAAGTAACTTACCTGCTAATAAATCAACAAGCTTGCCATCTACCTATATAGTCTTTGGGATATTATCTTTTCCTACTAGGTGTCTTAATACACAAATTTTTAATTATCATATTAAGTTATAGAATGTCCCTAATGGCTTAAAATAATGGAATTTATATATTGAGTTTTATGAGTCTCTGAATCAACTCATATTCTTTTTGTTCATCCACTTGCTTAAGTGATTCTGGAAAAAATATAGGTGGAGGAGTTATGGTGACTTCCTCTATTTTTCTAGGTTTCTCTTCTGACTCTTCTTTTTTCTTTGGTTGAGTCTGTTGATTTGATTTTTCATGAGGCATTTCTATGATGATGATATGAGGTTCTTATAATGTTTTTCTTGACCTGAGGTGTATGTTTGTACATTCAACAACACATACCCCTATGGTTTCACCTTGTTCATTTACACAAACTTGTCTATTCTTTGGATTTGCTACTGGATGGGTAGGTATTTGAGGTTGGTTTACTTGTTCTGTAGGGAGTGCTTGAGTTATTTGAGGAGCCATCAATGCTTGTTGTAGAAACCTTCTTTGTTGTTGATATAGATTGGGCTAGGATTCCAATGTTGATTCACCCATGGCTGTTGATGACCTTAGAGTATCCAAGTTTATTGAAAAGGTTGGGACATAATCCATTATTATGGCATCCATTCCTAGTTTCCCCACTATGGTGGTACTACCCAAACTTTTTGAGGTGCATTCCATTATAGGAAATGAATCCTTGAGCCAAACTATTGTGGTTGATCTTGTTGGAAGGTATTTCATTATATTTGAACATACTTTATTTCCTCTAAGGTTTATATATTCTATTTGAATCGGTTCTCAAAAGTATTATGGTTACTAATTTTTTTTGTGTCAATATCTTGAGGATCACATATTCCATAGATTTCTATTTTGTCTAGAGGACAGCCTCTAATTGCGTGTTTTAATCTACACTTTGGACAATAGATTTATAGTAGTTTAATTTTATATTTAGCCTTAGATTACAATCCATATAACTTTTTATTCAATTGAACCAGTATATCTATTTTGAAATTTGCTAATTCCTCTATGAGTTAGCTTACATCACTAGATTTCCCTAGTTTCCCTCTCACACTGCTAGGTTTTATTCTAGTGTAGTTGGTACATAATTGTGTAATATCTTGGAAGTCTAGTTTGATAACATCTCCCTTTCGTATGAGATTCAAAGAATCCCTAGATGAATCATCCAATATTTTAAAGAAAACATTTTTTATCATTTCCTTGGATAGCTCATATCCACACCTATTGTGGACAAAAGCAAACCGGCCTAGGTAATCTTTAAGGTTTTCATCTTCATTCTATTTTATTTTTAAAAATTCTTCTTTTCTATCCTTAATCCTATAGTAATCTTGGTATTTATTCAAGAATACTATTTCCATTTCTCTCCAAGTGCTGATAGGGTTTCCTGCTAATCCCATAAACCATCTCATTGATCCTTCCTTCAAAGTAGAGGGAAAGAGTTCCAATTTTTGATTTTTTAAAGTGTAATCATAGGTTTGATAGAGAACTTTGAACTCAAAAAAAATTGATCTGGGTTTTTAGTGGACAAACCTCTAAATATAGGTAGATTGGATGGAGAAATATTTTTCATTGTTGTTCAATCATCATTCTCAAAGACAATAGGATAAGAGAAAGTCCTCTCAAGAGGATTCCTATGAGGGTTTTCTACATGACCTATATTTTTTTCCATTTTAAATAGAGTTTTATTGAGAGGAGGAGATCCTTCAAGGTCCTTTGTTTGTTCAGTGTTTAAAAGTTTAACTTTTGTAGAGGAAGATTCTTCTAGATTTCAGGATGTACTTCGAAAAGACTCACGTATTTCTTTCTTCAAGTTTTATATCTTTTCTAAAATTACTTTGATTCTTTTTTCTAAAGGATAAGGAAATTTTGGAATAAACCTTCTTTATTATCCATTTTCCTACTCATATACTTGTATTTGATAAGAGAGTTATTTATTCTAATTTTTATTGTTTCTAAGTTTTTACTGTTAGTTTAAGGGTTTACCTTACTAACACTTTTTAAGAATTCCTCAGTAACTATGCCAAAAATGATGGGTGTCATTGTTACCCCTTCATATAAACAATATGTGTTGGTGTCATTTCTTAATAGGGCTAGTGTTCAAGGTTATCTGTAGTAAGGTATTTATTGATTTTAGCTAACAATGTTGTTTGGGGTTTTTTGGTGTTATATTAACCTAAGTGTCTACTCCTAACTCTATACTAATGTTGGAAAGACACACCCTTAATTGAAATGTAAACACATCAAACTATTGAATTGAATACCTTGAAAATAATCACACAATGTTGTAAAATAAACATATTGAAATCAAATCTCAAATCCACACTTTTAAGATAAGTTACAAAATAAAGTTTGCTAAAATTAAAGGAAAGATAGATTCTTATTCAAATCTGAAAGCCACACATTAACAATCCATTCTGACCTATAAGTTATTAATCTAATCACACAAAACATTTATATTAATTCTTAATTGAAAACAAATAAAATATAAACTTATAAATACCAAAAATAACATCTTGTCTCTTTAGGGAGTGGGCCTTTGCTCACCCTTGGATTTAGGTTTAAATCAACTAAGTTTTTAAAATGCTATCTTAATGCATATAATGAAAGAGTAATTTGATATGAAGTCTTCTTGTATTCAAAATAAAAATTCTTACAATATTTATACACACTACATATCGAACATGGATTTGCCTTTTATTGGATGCAAAAGAAACTATCCTTAAAACTAGGTAATAACTTAACTAACCAAACAAGAGGATATATAGAGAGATTGGTTTGTTATGGCATAAATAGATAAGAACATTGCAATAAGGTCAACATGTAGTTAGGAAGATCCTTATGGGATTTGAAACTACGTCTTCTATCCATTTTTGATCACCAAATCTTACATATAATATATCCATATCATCTTATCTAAAACTGTAACCTCTAACAAATAACTTCCATAAATGAAAAGCTATACAAAAATAGGAATCTATATATATACATGTATAAAAATATAAAGTATCTAGAGAAGTCTTAGATCATCATGGATTAGTTGGAAGAGCTTCTAGAATGCCTTAGAACATGTTGTAGATAAGTTTGTAGCGAGCTATGAGAATTTAAAGCATGACTATCGTAATATGTAGCTGATTGTCGTAATCCATAACTTGATTGTTGTAATCTATAGATGTCTATCAAATTTTATAAAATGCCTGTCAGAATCCAGAAATGTGTTCAAATGATCAATTCTTGGTCATGACACTTCCTTATATCCATGAGATCATAACAAAACTCTTATTTAGATGTTATCATACCTGTACATATCAAAATATGGAAGTCTGAACATGCAAATAGTTAGAACATCATGTGAAGAATGCTAACTTAGACTCACATGATTTTATAGAGATAAAATAATCCATTTTCTACCTTAGGATAGTTATAAACCCTAAGACTACATGCAATGCTCAACTCAAATGACATTTTTATGGTTATGAAGGATGATATATCATGGCTATAATGAGTCATAGTGTGGAGTCATCAATGATCAAAGTTAATTTGATGGATGCCTTTGTCTTTGCTACCAACATCATGTTCCTTGTCTTTGACAAAAATAACATAACATCTTTGGTTGAATTCTTTGTTAATCTAATCTTTAGGGTTGGTCTGATTGAAGTTATGACAATGTTTGATGGTGATCAAGAATAAGCCCTACCCTTATCTGGGAAAGACAAGTTCAGTGTCATGCCAATGGTCATGTTCAAGGACTTGGAAATGAAATTCTCTCTTTTCCATAATTACATTTAGGATTTGGTTTTTGAGATAAAGTCAAATAAATTATATGGTTCATTATTTCCCCCTCCACCTTTAGACAACGATTTATCACCTCTCCTTGCTCTAGAATACATGCATTATATTTTCCATTCCCACCAAAGAATTGAATCGATCAAATTATTGTCCAGGCTGGTATTTCATGGTAATTTCCTTTCTTCTCTATGGATGGTTAGGCAGGCTCTAGTGATAGTTACTAAGGCTTTGAACAAACACTTGGCTATAGACAAATGCAAGTCTAAGTATCTAGATCTTTGTCTGCCTCAATAGTCCTAGTTATAATGTAGTGGTTGATAGTTTGGTTTATTCAAAACATCCTTTTTTGTCTGGGGATTTTTCTAGACTTGTGTCTACTCTTAGGTTCATTAAAATCATTTAAATTGATTAGGGTTGTGAATGTCTTTTTTTTATCTGATACTGGTTTTCTATTTTTTAAGCCATGCTAGTAGATTTTAAGTTTTTTAATAATTCAACCGCTATTACATCTAAGAAATGAAAATATTTTCGTTGGTTTTTTCATATATATTCTAATTTTTTATTGGGCACATGTCTTGTAAACTTGGTATCTATAAAAATACACAACATAATTTATTGCTCCAAATCTAGTAACAGGGAAAATACAAGCATTAAAATTGTTATAATAATATAATAATACCCAACTTTAAACTCTTATTTGATTATGAATACTTGAATTATAATATTAAAAATCTATCCGACAACATCTAATCCAATTAATGATGTATCCAATTCTTTTTCTCTATTTTTTTTCTTAGATTAGGCAGGAGTCCCACCAACAACTTTAATACTTAGGAAGTGATCCCATGGGAATGTGCCTCCTGAATTTTCTTATGAGGTACTACAGAATGAATTTAGAAGCATATGTAACAAAAATTGTCTCGTGATATAAAAATTATGGATGTATGCTTAAAAAATAGTCGGCTCCTTATTTTTAGAAAAATATTCTAAAATTTCCTTTTGCCATGCCTTTCATTTTTCATTTTACCAATCGTTCATTAAAAAAAGGAGCACCAAACCCTTCCATGCAAATATTGCTTTAGCTACAAGTAGGGACTAAATCCACTTCACAGCTCTTGTATATAAATGTAATCACCAAAAAATATGGGTATGAAGATAGACATGTACATAATCCATGTCCCAATAGTAGAGTTTCCTAGTATTTAAGTGCATGGTTAAATATAGAAAATTATGTGTATACATATAATTTTGTTCATTCCATTATTATGTCTAACATCATCTAACATTACATTCATTTCATTTGATAATCTATTTATTCTATTATTAACATTTCGTAGCTAAAAAACTAATATCCCTTATATTCCACGACCATTCACTAACCTTACCTCTTCCCACATGCCAATTAATCCCCTTCTTACACCCTTATTAACTCACCAATACTTCATTTCATTATTTTAGATTTTTAAATCCCAAATTCACCTACCCCATTAATTTTTCCTACAAATCTCTCCTCTAATCACCCATTAACCATGTTTAATTAATCCTAACAGGTTATAGAATCTCCTAAACTACCTAGAGCCCCACACCACCCCTTCTAGCCTTTTTTAAGGATTTTTTAATTCTTTGGCTTATTAAATGAATTGTTTTTTTTTTTAAAAATTCTTACATTATTTCTCCACCTTTGATGTTACCACCCACAAGATTCAAATCCAAGCCTTCATTCCTCTTACCACCCTCTATATAAAACAACCTTCCTCAATGAAAATCCAACTAATGAATAAACTAGTGAATGATTGAGAATTCCATGCTTCATTGCTACCATCGTCAAGTCTTGAGTTTCTTTTACTTGCAATCCAACATATCAAGTACAAGTCATCTTGTCAAATTTCGAGTACATCCTTGTTTTAGAGGTAAAATGGTTGCATGAATTAAAGTATATCTATTGTTTTTGAAATGCTACATTGCATTCATTTTGTCTTCCTTGCCCAATCCAATGTTTAAAGTAGGTTGATATTGATTTTCAATCATTTGACATATCATTTGGTGTCATTGGCATTTGATTATCGATTTCAAAATTATTCTGGTACATAATGACAACCATAATGGGAGCCCTCCTTAGTGCTTTTGAATTGGTGTTAAACCTATAAGATTGATTGGAGGACAAATTTGAGGTCAAACTCTATAATATCGTGATTTTCACTTCCACGTTGAAACTGCCAACATTGCTCTGTGCAACCGCAACTTCATCTTTTACAAACGTGATTTCGTGACTAAAATCCATGAGTTCATTATGACCGACAGTAACCCTTCCAATCAACCTAACTATCTGCATGTAATTAACGATTTCACGTTTGTAATTCTACGAGTTTGTTTCTATTATCCATGATATTATTAACAAAAAACCATAATTTTGTGTTTGTTTTTGTTTTGAGATATTTGTGCAAATTCAAATCTGCGACTGTAGAAATGCGACATCAAACTCTATTGGTGCGACATTGTTCACATTAACTGCGACTTCATTTATTCCTGTGAGCTAGTTATGCGGGTTTAAACTCGTGGTTGCATAACCACGACATTGGATTACATAACCGTAATATTGATCTAACAAAATGTGAGATCGATCTACCATTGTTTTCTAATCTGCAAGTTTTTTATAGTGCTAAGGGTGTTAGTTTTTATCTGCTTTGTTAATGTTTTGTGCCTAACAGTGGAATATATATAGAACCAACATAATTGAAATTTAACCATCCTACTTTCTATTTGTATTCATTGTTTAATCTAAAGCTATGTGTATTTTTGGTGATATTTTGTTAAGAAAATCACTAAGTTATGCTGACGATGAGAGATTTCAGCTAAAATCCTTCTGGTAGACTGTTTCTCATATTTTATAAGTTTTCTATCTCTGTGCTAACAGCTGCAAACTCACAATTGCATAACTGCGACATTATAGATGAATGTCGTGATGTTGCTACTGTGTTACACAAAATTATCTTTTCAATGTCTCTGTTTGCAGGTGCAAACTTGTGGCTGTGGAACAACGATATTAAGAATGATAAACACGACATGGCTAAACTCAATCGAAACATCGTACATGTATAGATTTAGTGTTTTTATATTTTTTGTCAGTTGCAATATCGTATTTCTGATTCTATGAATTTGTTCATGTAATCAATTGCCCACTCTTAGCAGTTGTGAATAGGGGTAATTCACCCTTGTTATTGCGAATGCCTGCGAGATTGGCATCAGAGTGGAGTAAAATGTCCATGATTTTACCATGGTCTCCTCCTCTAGTGGCCTTATTCAGAGCAGTGTTACCATGAAGATTTTGAACAACATTTGAATGAAGAGGAAGTGGCAATGATAGGCTGCTATATGAAGTGTTGTATTTCATGTTGTAGAAGCCTGCAGTAAAAAGTCAGTAATGTTGTTGTAGAGAAATAGGGTGAGTGCTTTTACGTCCCAGATTCAGTAGTTGCTTCCATTTTTTCAAGCTTGTGGTTGTTATCTATGTAATATGTGTTGATTTAGAAGACTATTTAATACAGTTGCATATCCCTATAATAGAATTAAGTTCCACGTAAACAATCTTATAAATCCAAGATCAAGCGTATATCTAAATAAAAATCTTTGAAGAAATCTGCGCCACATCAGTGATTTTATCTAGAAACAATTTAAAAAAAAACTAAAGCACTCTTCTTTTATAGATACATATTTGTACACTTGGATCGATCTTAGCACAAATAGAGATTTTGGAGAGATCCTACTACTAGCTCTCCTCAATGTCAATGTCTGAAAACATTTTTCAGTTTACTCAACTAGGCATTACTTACTGGCCATGTTGGGGTAAACTTCAATTAAACATCTAACTAAATTGCAATATATGAAATGGGTGGATAGTTAGCCCACGGATATAGGTTTAAGGAGGAGACATTCAAATAAAGGTATGCTGTAATTGAATAAGAGTAATACTATTATATATAAATGTAATCACCAAAAATATGGGTACATAATCTATGTCTCAATAGTGGAGTTTCCTAGTATTTAGGTGTATAGTCAAATATGGAAAAATTGTGTGTATTCACTTAATTTGGTTCTCTCTATTATTACATCTAACATTACTTAACATTAAGTTCACATCTAATAATTTATTTACCTTTTTATTAATATTTCTTAGCTAAAAATATAATATCCCATACATTTCATAACCAGTCACTAACCTTAACTCTTTCCACATGCTAATTAATCCGCTATTTACACCCTTATTAACTCACTAATATATTATTTCACTATTTTTAAAAATTTAAATTCTAAATTCACCTACCCCACTAATCTCTCCTACAAATCCCTCCTTTAATCATCTACTAACTATGCTTAATTAATCCTAATAGGATCTAGAATCTCCTAAGATACCTAGAGCCCCACACCATGCCTTTTAGCCTTATTGTCTCCCTTAAGATTTTATAATTCCTACATTATTTCTCCACCTTTGATCTTGCCACCCACAAGAGTCAAATCCAATGCTTCATTCTTCTGACCACCCTCTATATAAACCATTCATCCTCCATGAAAATCCAATTAATGAATGATTGATAACTCCATTATTCATTACTGCCATTGTCAAATCTTGAGCTTCTTCTATTTGCAATCCAATGTATCAAGTGCAAATCAGCTTGTCATATTTAGGGTACATTCTTGTTTTGGAGGTAAAATGCTTGCATGAATTGAAGTTTATATACATGTTTCAATTGCTACATTTCATCCATTTTGTATTACTTACCCAATCAAGGGTTTAGAGTAGGTTTGAGATCGATTTTCAGTGATTTGATAGTTTTTTGGTGTCATTGATATTTTATTATCGATTTCAAATTTATCCTAATACATAATGACGACGACAGTAGGGGCCTACTTTAATTTGGTGTTTTTGAGTTGTTTTTAAGTCTAAAGGACTGATTGGAGGACAAATTTGAGGCCAAGCTCTAAAATCTCATGATTTTCACATTCAAGTTGAAATTGCAACATCAATCTGTGCAACCATGACTTCATCTTTTAAAAATGTAACCTCATGATTAAAATCCACAAGATCATTATGATCACTAACAATGGTGGGGCCACTCACACAAGTATATATGAAAACTACATTGTAAAGGTTGGATAAAGCTTTGAACAAAGGTTAAAATTGTATATTAAAATTATTTTAAAGGTCCCGAACTTATAAATATTTTAAAGGAAGTTACAACGAGTCTAACTAATTTATAGGTTATTCTTGTAAGACAACTAAATTAATAAATTATTTACTAACAACTTTATTATTAACCTGGTAACATAAGAAACTAAATAATTAAAGATACTTTGGATCATATGGCCCAATAAACTCCCCCTTGATTCAAAGGGGTAGAGAAGATGAAATAACACGAGTAATGATTTTGAGGTCATCAAAAAAACTTTGAAGCAACTACAATTGGGACACCTCACATCTTGGTATTGACCAAAACCTATGTCGGTCCATATAGAAATTCACCTTGCGAGTTATGGCATAAAAGGTTGATGAACATGATTAAGGCCTGCTCATCTCTTGTGATCATCATACTGTACTATGGTAGAACATGATCAAGACCTGTCCAACTATATCGATCCTCATAAGGTTTCACCTAGAAGTGCTTTTAAGTAACCAACCTATACTGTGTTTTATACATCTTTGTGATGTCTAAAAAATGTTGATGACTTTTGCTCAACACTATTAGTGTTAGAAACCTATATCAACTCATACTGTCACCAATAACTGATCAAAGACCAACCACTGCTATATCTTCTCTCCTATCAGGCAAGAGATGAGAATCTGTGCAACAAAATAAAATAAAATCAAACAATCATGTCTTTTCCATGTCATGAATATAATGGATAAAAAACTAAAACTGAAACTGAAATAAGTAAACTATTATTACTAAGATTGTTATTCAAGCATTGAACCCAAACTCCAAGCGAATAGCTAACTAGAGAAGGGTAATAGTCATTCAACCTCCAATGGATCCTCCAAACTCTAGTGTGACACTTACACTTTGTTAATTATAAGGATTTTGATGGACTTGTAAAGGATGAGATAGTCACTGATAGCATAAACATGAGGTGACATTATGAAAATTTATATTTTGAAGGTGTCAATTTCCATCAAAAATACACATGTATACACTATTTTCAATATATTTATCATAAAATTCATTGTAATAAAATTAAAATAATACAATTAACCATTTCAATTTGTCAGGGACATCCAAACACTTATAAATTGCCCAGTCACATGATCACCTTTTGAATAAATATTGACTTGTCGAAAAAAATATCGCAATACAAACTACTTAATGACAAATGTGACAAAATAACAACCAAAATAAAATCTTCGTAGGTTTGAACTCTTGACCTCTCTTATTGCATGTAACTAACAAAACATTGTTTTCCAAACCCTCTATAAATAATTTTAAAATGTGAATGGAGAATATTTTATATGAACTTGATTTTTATGATTTTTATAATTATATATATATATATATAAACATGAAATAAATTCACCGGCAATTTTACTTGAAAAAGAGGCACCTTTATTCCCTGGTGTAGCCCCGAAAAAAAAAGCTTTTAAAATCATATTGATAATAAATAAATTATTATCATTCACTTACTATGCCCTACTTGGCACGCTACAGGTGGTGTGTACAAGCGCTGCTAAAATTATACTAGTACTGCATACATAACCAGATCTACTCCAACCACTCCCAAAAATCCTTACCAACACCACAGATAAGGATTGAGGTCATACAAATAGAGATTTATCCGAATTTTAACCTTGAAAAACACATTTAAATTAGTGTTGTACTATATGGGATGCCATTATTTTATATGGAGGCTGTACAAGTTCAGGAAGAGGCCGTACAAATCTAAAAAAAGGTTTTAATTATTACATAGCAATTTAAATTGAATTTCAATGCATGTAACTACTTTAAATAGACATCAAAATGCCATTGAAACTTCTATTCAACATTGGAATGCCTATCATTCATTAACTAGGGTTAAAATATAAAAAATCTGTATAAATGGTATTTTAGAGCATGTAAATCAATTTTCAGGTCTACAAATAAGCGTTGGTATGTGTATAATGATTTTAGGGCTGAATTATTTTGGTGATAGGCTGTACAAAAGAGGGTTTTTGAGATTTGAATATTAAAAACTCAACATTGGAAACTTAGTAGGCTGTACAAAATGAGTTTTGACTAATATAATACAGTGAAAAAGATTTTGCAGGGATTTTTAAAAAATTAATTTTTGAATATAGGAACAGAAAATATATGCTTAGACTTTGATATTGTTCTTCTTTTTCATTGTTCTTTCAAACTTTACTTTCATGTGAGTTTGAATTAAACTCCACTTTCATCGAGCTTCATATTTACCAACAAATTATTTTTATTTGGCTCTGATACGACTGATGGGACTGCTCACACACAAGTCAATATGAAAACTACAATATAGAGGTTGGATAAAGCTTTGAACAAAGGTTAAAGTTGCATATACAAATTATTTCTAAAAGTCTTATGCTTATAAAACTTTTATGTGAAGTTACAACGAGACCAACTAATTTACAAGTTATTCTTGTAAAACAACTTATTACATTATTTACTAACAACTTTATTATTAACTTACTAAAATAACAAAATAAATAATTAAAAATACTTTGGATTATACAACCCAATACACAATAACCGTTACAATCAACCTAACTGGTTGTCTACATTTTATGATATCACATTTATAATTTTATGAGTTTGTTTCTATTATCCATGATATTGCTAACAATAACCGTAATTTTGTGTTTGTTTTTGTTGTGAGTAGTTTGTGCAATTTCAAATCTGCAGATGCATAACCACGACATTAAACTCTGTAGGCGTGACATTGTTCACATTAACTGCGACTTCATTTTTGTCTATGAGTTGTTTGTGTAGATTCAATCCTGTGGCTACGCAACCACGACTTTAGACCACGTAACTGTGACATTTATGTAACAAAATGCAGCATCAATCTGCCGTTGTTTTCTAATAGGCAATCGAAATTTTGATTTATTGTCTGATTTTTACTTGTTCTGTTAATGTTAATGTTAATTGTTTTCTAAGGGTGTTAGTTTTTATCTGTTCTGTTAATGTTTTGTGCCTACCAGTGGAATATATATACAACCAACATAATCGAAATTTAACCATCCTATTTTTTGTTTGTATTCACTATTTAATCTAAAGCTCTGTGTCTTTTTGGTAATATTTTGTTAAGATACTCGCTGAGCTATGCTGACAACAAGAGATTTCAGTTAAAATCCTTCTGGTAGACTATTTCTTATATTTTATAAGTTTTTTTGTCTCTATGCTACTAACTACAAACTCGTAGCTGCATAACCGCAGCATTATAAATAATGATATGAAATTGCTTCAGTATGATGCAAAATTTTCTTGTATGTATGTATTACGAATGATAAACGTGACATCCTTAAACTTAACTGCGACATCATGCATGTATATATTTCTAGTTTTATACTTTTTTCAGTGGGAATATTGCATTTCTGATTATGTGAATTTTTTCATTTAGGCATGATATTGTTTCTTTGTGACGCAAATTTGTTCTTTGACTATTTTCAGCTAACCTTGTTTTTTATCAGTCTCACGTTTGTGCAACTATGACGTTGGATTGTGTAAATGCAGAATTGCTTCTCTTATTTGCAACATCATTTTCTTATAACTTGTAATTTATTTAACACTTGTTTTTAGGTTTACCACCAAAGAGACCAAATAAAAACTACTAACCAAATTTATTGCAGGCTGCTTGTCAAAGACTTCGCATTTTGAAACCATTTTGATATATTTAGATCACATATTAATTCATGGTTAATTAAATTGCTTGCTTATCTGAATTTAAATTAATTTAACAAATTTTTTTGGTTGCTTATTTATCACTTGAGGGTATGACGGTGTATGTTCTCTTGCATAGGTAGGGTAATTCTTGAGGATCAAAAACTGTAAACAAACCTCTTATTTTTATTTTCTAGTGGGAAATATGATGTGAAATGGATTCCCACACACTTTTCTTAGTCTTAAGGGGATTGTGACATAGATTTCACTACCACACACAAGACCACACTCTAAGTTCTAGTGGAGTATAAATATCAAAGATAACTGTCACTAAGTTAAGTAAAACTCCCCAAACATAATTTCATAAAGTGAAGAGGTAATACTCCAACATGCAGGCGTCATACAATACTTTACATGAACTTAAGCCATGCATACCGCAATATGTTTAGGGGACTCCCTTCAAGAGCCAGTCAGACCTAGAATAAGACCCCTCAGTCACAACAAGCATCTAGGATAGGGAAAAAATATTCTTAAAGATCACTCACCAGGTACAAATGATGAGAGAGGGTTGGATGACACCAATCTATGCACCTCTCATGGTGAGTAATTCCATGGCATGGGTGTCGAGTTGCACTTCCGTGTTAATCATTATTTATAAGTTTAGGTTTGTGAAATATTTTCTCTTGTTTGTGTGTTGTTAAGGCCATCATTATTTCTAAAACTTAAAGACCTACTCATAAACCAATTTCCTAATTAAATTTCCAAAATCTTAGGTCAAACTTATATCCCTTGTTCAATCTTCGCTCAATAATACTTATCATATCACCCTCATCATACCTAAAGCTTGCCTTAATCATCATCCCTTACTTAGAGCTTGCCTACACATCAAGTCATTCCCCTCTTGACCTAGTCAAACCCATCCAACACCTAGTCATCCCTCCTAAACATAGTCTGAACCTATCTTAGTCACCTTAAAACACACTTGTAACCCATCCATATCTACCTTGAGCAAACTTGTCATTAAAATTGAGCTAGTCCTTCTGCTAGAATGGCCTCATTCCACCATTCAATCTAATTGGCAACATAAGGTGGATGCGGTGCCAAGTTCCAAACCCAAGCAATGGTACAAATGGTGCTAACATGGCTAAATAAAGAGGTGTTAGGGATGAAATGATTACATGGAACTATGAATTGGCCTATGACTGAGTCCACTCTACAAGAGATGTGGGCATGGTCAGAGAGAACATATTCATAATGAATATTGATAGGTTGGCCATTAATGTTAGAAAAATAAAAATATTTGGTTTTGACAACATGTAACGGTCTAGTTTTTTGAGGATGTGATCAATGCCAGTATGATAGTTGGACCATGTAAACCAAGCCATAATATTTAATGTGTACCATTTAGGTTGGATTATGATTACCATAGTATGGTCGGATAACAAATGATTATTTTCTTTAAATAATAATGTGAGATTTTAATTTTTGAATTGTTAATTAACTTGTCATGTCCAATTTGATACATAGTGAATTTTTTAATATGCAATATTTAACATACAAAATTTTGATTACATATAATCTAATGAAGTTTAGATGAATGGTTATGCCAAACATCATTATTTTATTTTTAGTTTTTATATAATCAATCAACGAAAGAATTGAAGGTTATATTGCATGTTTTATTTATCTATTAGGTTGGTAATGTTATTAAAAATATATAGAATCTATTAAATATGATATTATAATAAATAGTTATCTTGTAAATTAATTTGAATAATTAACAAGTAGAAAACATTAAATTTGTTTGAAATCAACTATATTGTCATTATTATTGCTTTTTTCACCATAGCTTAAAACATTATATTTAATATATGAACAATTTATGTGAAACCTGAGTTGTAGAATTTGTACTTATACACATTTTTTGATGCATTTCAAATATAGGAAAACATAAAAACACGTACAATAGAAAAAAATGATAGATAAGATAACATTAGTAATACCACACTTTATGAGATTATAAAAAACTAATAGGGCACATACATTTAATTGATAAATTGATTGACTATATATTTTTGGAATGTATATAGCATGAACATAGGATTTGGATGGGGAGATGGCTGCAAGTGGGGTTTCCAGGAGTCTCATTCTTGCTGGAGCCTCCAGTTGTGATCGATCTTTTCCCAGGGTGAGTTCTCAAGAGAAGGAGATGTTTTATGTTAACGAACGCTCTAAGTTAAATAAAGTTAATGGCTGCCTTCTACGTAGTCAGGATCAGCTTGTGCTAGTTATCCCTCCAAAGGCAGTAAAGGAAGATGTGGAATATTTGGCCTTACATGCATTGATTTGCAAGTTTCTTGGAGTTTGAATTTCCCTGTCGGCTTTGGAAGCCTGGATTCATCGTTCATGGTAGGTGGAAGGCGATTTTGATATTATGCTGGCTGGTAATAGCTACTTTATGGTGAATTTATCTTGCATGTCTGATCATCATCGGATCTTTGAGGGAGGTCCTTATTTTTATGATCGTGTTGGTCTTTTTATCAAACCTTGGCATGCGAGGTTTAATTCTATTAAGGATCTTCCATCTCGGGTTCCTGTTTAGGTCCGCCTGCCAAGACTTCCTTTGGAATTTTGGCGTGAGGATATCCTGCGTTAGATTGCTTCCATGCTTGGGACACCAACTGCAATAGCACATCAATCACTGGACAAAAAGGTTATTTCTTATGCCTATATTTGTGTTGATATTGATTTAAATAATCCTTTGCCAGATTCTATGGAAATTTGTCTGAGCTCTTCTTCTTGGATCCAACAACTAGACTATGAATCTATTCCCTTTCATTGTCAAATCTGTCATGTTTATGGTCATTTACAGTGCCAATGCCCTCATGCCTCCAAAGGTATTGGTACACCTGGTGGGTCATCTGGTCCATGGACGGCCAATGATGGTAATGGGAATAGCCAACCTGTTCATACTGGAACTGGGAATATTCAGTCTGATAGTGCTGCAAAAGGAAAAGCTCATTTTAATTCTTCCAATTTGGGGCAAGACCCATCTGGTTCTACTGGTCCTAATATGGATGGTTTTATCCTAGTTTGATGCCGTGCTAAGGGATGAGGTCAGAAGCGTTCGCATCTAGACTGGCAAGTGGACTCTGGGTTCAATCATTTTGAGGCTCTTGATAGTATGGCCATAGAAGGCATTCCTGTAGTGGATCAGTGTGGGGTTCCTGATTTAGAGGGGAGGAGTTCTATTCTTAATGGTTCCCAAGATATTGTTGTTCAGTAGATCCCAGAGACCTCTCTTGGCCCTGAGTCTGGTGCCCTTGTGATTTCTCCTACTTCACAGGACAAGGATGTCCTTTGGCAGATTTGGTTAAAGATGTGTGTGCCTCCAGTAAAGAAAAGGGATCTTCTCTTGCTCTGGGCCTAATGCAAAGACCGTTTAAGAAAGTCTCTTTTACTACTCCCTCCAGAGTTGGGCGTAAAAAGGATCAGGACAAAATTAAACTTACAAGTGATTTACTAGTAGAGTCAGGGGTTGTTAAGACCTTGGATGAACATTTTCCTCACTCTACTCAATGATTATTCTGTCATGGAATGTGAGGGGGTTGAATAACATCCCCAGATAAAAAGCTATGCACGAGTTGGTGATTGATCATTCTCCAGATATTCTTTGTATTTAGGAGACCAAGCTTTCTGTGGACTCCTTGTTTACTTTTGTTCCTAATATTTGGTTTCTAGGCCAATGTCAGTGTGTTGGTGCCTTGGGGTGCTCTGGTGGTCTTGCCATGTGTTGGGATCCTAGGAAAGTTATGCCACTTCATTGGGTGTCCTATCTCTCGGCTCTCTCAATGGTTGCTTCCTCTCTTGAAATTGGTGAGCTAATTCTTGTTACTACTGTATATGCTCCTATTGATCTCCCTGGTCAGCTCAAGCTCTAGGAACATATTCAGTATGTCAGAAGCTGTCATCCTTTCTTGCCTTGGATTGTGGCTAGAGATTTCAACTCTGTTCTTAGTTTGGAGGAGAAGAGGGGTGGGTTGGTTCATTTAGGTCCTTCTTCTGAGCTTCTTCGACAAAATATTGATCTTTTACATCTCTCTGATGTTAAACCTCTTAACGGGCTCTTTACTTGGAACAATAGAAGGATTGGTAATGCTGCCATCTCTGAACACCTGGACAGGTTCCTAGTTTCTTATTTTTGGCATTCTAGATCTATCTCTCTCTCTTCTAAAATTATTGATTGGAGAGGTTCTAACCATTGGCCTATCAAGCTCTCTACTAGTTATATTGCTATTCCCAAGAAGCCTCCATTTAAGTTTCAACTGATGTGGCTTCGTGACTCCTCTCTCCATGACTTAATGGCTCATTAGTGGAGATACAGAGGCCCTGCCTATGGCATTGCTATGTTTTCCTTCTCTAAAAAACTTCAGTATGTTAAAAGGAAATTGAAGTACTAGAATAGAAATTGTTTTGGTAATCTCCATATTATGAATAAGAGGGCTCAAGATCGTTTGGATGTTATTACCAGGCAGATTTTAGATCTAGGTTTGTCTGAAGCTCTTCGCATTGCTAAATCTCAAGCTTCTACTGATTTAGTTGAGTGGGATCTTCGTGAAGAAATTTATTGGAAATAGAAGGCTCGAATAGACTAGCTTTAGGAAGGGGACAAGAACACCACTTTTTTCCATAATTCTGTGCAGGCTCGACGTAATAAGAGTTTCATTTCTTCTCTTGTTACTTCGGATGGGACACATCTGACATCTTCTCAAGCTATATCCAGGGAAACTATTCAGTTTTACTCTGCTCTCTTTTTAGATGATCTACCTCCAGCTGAGCTTGTAGAGAGTACAGTTTTATCTTGTATTCCCTCTGTTGTTACACCGAAAATGAATGACTCTCTTATGCGGCCAATTGGTATGTCAGAATTGGAGGGGGTGGTCTTCAGCTTGCATAAAGGCAAATCTCTGGGGCTTGATGGTTTCCCTATTGAATTCTTTCAGGAATTTTGGGATATTATCAATCATGATCTTTTGGATGTGGTTCAGGAGTCTTATTCCAACAAAGAAATGCTCTGGGCATTGAATGCTACTTTCTTAGTCCTTATTCCGAAGAAGGAACAGGCTAATCAACTGGACTTCTTTAGGCCCATTGCTCTTTGTAATGTGGTCTATAAAATCATTACTAAGCTCCTTGTGGAGAGGCTTAAAGTTTGTCTTCCCATGGTTATCTCTAAGGAACAAGGGGGTTTTGTAGTAGGCAAACAAATTTTGGATGGGGTGGTTATTGCTTCCGAAGCTATTCACTCTATGAGTACGTCTCAAGAACGTGCCATGTTCATTAAGCTTGATATGGCTAAGGCTTATGATAGAGTCAATTGGGGTTTCTTGCATAAAGTTCTTCTGGCTTTTGGCTTCAATCAGGCCTGGGTTCGCTGGGTTCTGAGCTATGTTACTACTCCTTCCTTCTCGGTCCTTATTAATGGTGAAACCTCAAAGCTTTTTGGTGCATCTAGAGGTCTTCGCCAAGGAGATCTGCTCTTTCCTTATTTGTTTATCATTGTGGCTAAGGGACTTGGTCGACTTATCAAGTTTCCTGTATCTCAAAGTATGATTCATGGATGGCAATGGGGGAATAGATTACCCACTTTGTCCCACCTCCAGTTTGTTGATGATACAACCCTTGCAGGGAGAGCTCAAACTCGTGAAGCTGAAGCTTTTTGGCTCACCCTAGATACTTATTTGGCTGCTTCTGGGCAAAAAATTAATGATCACAAGTCCTCTATTTTTTTCTTCAACACTCTTGAGCCTATTCAGTAGAGGATTGCTACTATCCTGAGGTTTCAGATTCAATCTCTTCCTCTGACTTACTTGGGGGTTCCTATTGTGGTGGGAAGATAGCCTAGGATTTTTTGGCAGAATGTGCTCAAAAAACTAAGACAAAAAGTTAATCATTGGACTCATAGGTGGCTCTCTACTGCTGGTAGGGTGACACTTCTACAATCTATGATTCAAGCCCTTTCCATATGTCCTAGTATGGTTCAGGCTGCCCTGGTGTATTTTCTTAAGGAATTTGATGCTCTTTCTCACCAATTTCTTTGGAGCAGTAACCTACAAAATACCAAATGGAGCCTTATTAATTGGGATACTGTTTACCAGCCAAAAAAGGAAGGAGGCCTTGGCCTGCACTCTGCTATCTTGTGTAGTCAAGCTCTCACTGCCAAACTCTATTGGCGCTGGTGCTCCAGTCAATCTCACCTTTGGGCCCGTATCCTATCATACAAGTATTATCCTAGTGTTGATCCTTTTGATATTTCTAGTCTTCCTCTTGAGGGAAGAGGTTCTATGGTGTGGAATACCCTCAAGCTTGTTGCTCATCTTGTGAAATGTAGTCTCTTTTGGATCTGCAACAGTGGCACTGTGGCCCTCTTCTGGAGTGACTCTTGGGATGGGTCTCCTCCTCTCTTATCCTCTCATCCACACTTGCAGTCTCTTTGTGATTCTTTCCTTTCTACTGGGTGGAATACGGTGGCTCATTATAAGGAGGCCTTTAACCTGGGCACAGCTGTGGGTTATCAATGGAAGAATTCTTTTGATTGGCCACCGGGTGGTTCTTTGGGGGATTGGTTGGAGTTATCTCAGATTTTGGCTTCTAGAGGATGTAGCTCTTTGCAAGAACATGATGTTTTGGCTTGGAGAGGTGCTTCTTCTGGGAAGTATTCTATTTCTTTTGGGTACCTTGCATTGACAAAGCAACTTTTTGGTGAAGTGGAGATCTCTTGGTGGAAGAAAGTTTGGAATCATTTTTCATGGCCTAAGTGTAATTTTTTCCTCTGGATTCTGGTTTACAATAGGTATCTTACTTGGGACAATCTCTGTAAACGAGGCTTCTAGGGGCCTTTCATATGTGTTTTATGCTGCATTAGTGAAGAGACTGTTTCTCACCTTTTCTTCCAGTGCCCTTTTGCCAAACATATTTGGCACCTCTAGTGGAGTGTGTGGGGTTGCTCATGCTGGCATGTTTCCTCTCTATCTAAATTTTGGGATCATTTGGGCCACCCTCCTCCTAAGGCTTCTTTTCTTCAGGTTGCTTGGTCCATTGGTCCTTCCCTTATTTTGTGGCATATATGGCTTGAGAGGAACAGGAGGATCTTTCATGATGTGCACTTTGAGCTCAGGTTCCTGTGGGGGAAAATTATTAATTC
Organism: Torreya grandis; assembly: GCA_037957365.1. NCBI lineage: Eukaryota > Viridiplantae > Streptophyta > Pinopsida > Cupressales > Taxaceae > Torreya > Torreya grandis. The sequence continues at coordinate 4,920,256 of JARHVA010000219.1, read as the reverse complement.
TCTTCATGAAACTCTCCAAGATAAATGTGACGTTGTTGTTGGTTTGGACCCTATAGATGTTGGTATTTACTCATGCTTTTCCTTTACTCCTCCCAGTGACACTCCCTTTGCTCCCCATACTCGCTCAGTGAATGGCACTAGGTAGCACTCACATCCTGTCAATCATGAGGGGCATTGGACTCCTCCTATAGTTGGAGTTCTCAAAATCAACACTGATGTTTCTTCTCGGGGAAATCCAAAGTCAACTGGTATTGGGGGTGTTGGGCGTGATAGTTCTGGTGATATTCAGTTTTTCTTTTCTATCTACAAGGGCTACCATACTAATAACCTCATGGAAGCTCTGGCTATCTTGGTTGCAGTGCAACAATGTTGTCAACATGGCTAGCACAGAATTATTTGTGAGACTGACTCGCAGGTGGTTGTCAATTTATTGAATAAATGGAACTTTGTGACTGTGGATTGGCATTTGGCTGTGATTGTTCAATAGATCCTTCAGCTATGTACTTCCTTGGATTCTGTGTCTTTTATGCATATTCCTCACGAGTGGAATGGTGTGGCTGATTGTTTGGCTAAATGGGCCTTCAAGCATGGGCCACCTTGGAACATTTTTGATCATACGATGCTTCCCCTGAATTTATCTCAGAAGCTGGTTCAACTTGTTGACCAGGATAAAGCTCTGTAATTCTCTTTGTTTCTTGTTTCGTTTTCAATAAAATTTTTACCCCTCCTTTAGTGAATGTATATAGCATACTTTTAATACATACCTTTTTATATTTGAAAAATTAATATATAACATTTTAAAGGTCTTATATTTAATGCATTATGCATTATGCATAATGGTATCTATATACCAAAATAAATGTACACTTGATTGATATAACCTTTTAGTTGTGTAACGTTTTGTTCTTATTGTTAACTATGGTATTTTTGATATATGTTTTTATACATACTCCTTCAAATATTGGATAATTTAATCACTTTGTATACCCTTTGTTAAAGATGATCTTCTTGATATTTATCTTGATACATACTACTTTGAATATTTGTCAATTTTATAAAAAGAAAAATAAAATTAAGTTATAGTTTAAAGAAATTATTTTATTTTAATATTCTTGTTTATGGATTCTATTTTTTTGGTGTGGTGTTTGGTTTATTGATATCAAGATGATAAGCATTGATATTAACATGATGGTTACAATTTTAACCAAAAAAAATGTTTTTTTTTGGGTCAAAGGAAACATTGAAATGATTTTGTTTTTCAAATATTAGCTTGATATATCCTATCTGTTTGTTTTTAAGCGCATATATATGCCATTATATTTTGCTTCCCCATGGATTAGATTTGTAAATGGGTTGTTTGTAATGAAATTTGGAGCTCTTTTTGCATTTGATGAGTTTCAAGGAGGATATATTTTGCAACTTATTGAGTTACAGTATAAAAAATCAAGGATAAAATGTATGTTGCTTTTTGTTTTCTTCCTTTTGTATTATAAATAATCATGTATATTTTGTATTTTTCCCAAATAATCATGTACTATTTTTTCAAATAGAATCATTGTATTCCTGGAATTACAAATCATTACATGCAAACATAATAAGATTGGAAACCCAATACATATATTGGACACATACAAGAAACAAGTGCAAATAACTTCTTTGGCAAGTGTTGTTTCTTCACAAACTAAAATTAGTACACCAAAAACTAATGGGAACCTTTCCATGATGGCTCATAATTTTGTAAAAACTATTTTCCATAATATTAAATTAATGTCAACAAAAAAATGGTCAATAAAATGAAGAGTGTTAATGAAGATTGTCTTTCAAGAATATGAAAAAAAGGAAAGACTGAAATATTGGTTGAATTTGATTTTGTTGATAGTGAAAATGGACAAATATGTGTCATATTTATATGAGAATATAAATAAATTTTATATATCCAACTTGAAAATGACAAAATTTATATGTTATCCAATTGAATTGTTAGAGAAGCAAATAAGATATATAATCATTTTGAACAATCATGAAAAAATATTCGCTAACTTATAATATGTTCTTCTTATCATCGTTTCAAGCATATATAAAATTTACAACATGTTAAAATCTTTTAAAGATGAAAAAAGTAACAAGAGTCCTGGTGAATTCAAGTGACTACTAGTTTAATAAATTGGTGATCAATTACATGAACTGATACTATGATTTTTCTGTTAATTATCCCTTTTGATTTTAGTCCATGTCTCCTTTATTAGCATTTCATTATTTTTATCATTTAAAATAAAACAAGAGTTTATAATGTTTTAGGAATATTTAGATGCATTAAATGTAGTCAATTGATTATGTTGTGTAGAATTCAATTAAATAATTTTGAGTATATTTGCATAGAAAAATAGAATAAAGGCAATGTAATAAGATTCGTGATGCGACAAGATGTGTGAATCATAGGCATTTTTCATTTATTCTCTTTGTTGGAGAGTACTTTAACCCTTTATATCTCTTAATTATAAAGAAAAGTGAATCACTTTTTAACTCCTCTTTGTTATATTATTTTTACACACAAAATGCCAAGCAGAAATCTAAAATATATTTTTCATATTTTGCCTCCTTTATCTTTTGAACAATTCATAAGACACTTCTTTTACCTCCTTTCTCTTTTGAACAATTAATAAGTCACTTTTTTTAATCCATCAACGTTTGCATTGCATCTCTTTTGTACAATTAGTACGAAAGTAATTATAGTTACGAATGTCATAATAATCAAGTAAGCAAAATGTAAAACCTTATGTTGTTTACCTCAAAATGCCAAAAAACTCTTAAAAAATAATAATAGCTATAAAACAACCACCCCCTGACAAACTCCTAAGAAATAATTATAGCTATAAAATCTTTCTATTGTTTATTCCCCTATGCATTTTGTTCATAACCTTGCTTTGGTTTAGAAGACTTGATCTACTTTTTGACTTTCTGTTGATTAGAGACAAGCACATATTCTTATGATTCTTCTTCTTCTGTATGCATAGGCTCTTCTTGTTGTAACATGTTTACCAACTTGTCAAAAGATGGTTTCTGTTATGTGACAATCAAAGTAGTCACAAATATCTTGTAGGAAAGTGATAGTACTCTTAAGATAATAGGTACAAGAGAGGTATCTATCACTTGCTCATCCAATGCTTAGAAAGAAGCCCTCATGGTTACAACACATCTTAAAAAAACTTTTACTTTCTCACCATAATTCAATTTAAGTGAATGAAGTTGACTCTACAAATGGAGAATGGTACCTTAATTTTTGGCCTCATAGACTATTTAAAACTTATCCCTAGCATATTTAGATATTGTGGCCTCAAAAATATGAGGTTATACCTCATCTGATACCCCAAACATTATTATTACTTTTGCCTTCTACTTTGCTTTATCAAATTTACACTTTTGATCAATGTCAATGGCATGTTGGGTGATTGTGTCATTGACAATGGGCCAAAATGTCTTTAAATTCAAAATGTGTCCTGATTTTTATGTTCCAAAAAACATAGTTATTGCCACTTAGAGTTGTGAGTTTGGTAAAAAGAATTTTAGGCCATTTCTTGCCATTGTGTAGAATTTGACCAAAGGTGATGGATTGGTTCCTTATCACTCAAGTATCAATGTCTCCCTTTATTTATACTGTTAGTTTGATATACCAAACCTTTCTTTATATGTGCTCTTCTTTTATACTCATTGGTACATGAAATAAGTTCTCTTTCTTTACACTTAGTGGTACGTGAAAGAATCATAAATGTACATGAAAGAGAATGATACGTGGTACTTAGATGATATTGAAATAGGTTCGTTTAATTATTAGAAACTTTTTAGATGGAACTTTGCATATGTGGATATAATTTTCTTATATACTTAAAATTTTAACCTATCAGGATTTATGCCTTTTGATTGAATTGAACAGTTAAATGGAGGGATGGATAAATGAATGTGTAACCTTATTTCTCTATGGTGGTTTATAGGGATGATGGCCATATGTAATTGTTAAAATTATGTTAGGTTATGTACACATTAAATCAAGTGCAGTGAATTTACATGTAAACATGGGTCAGAGGCATAACTTTGATTGAACATTGTAATTGTACAAAATGCACTATTTTATGTTTTTATTTGTACTTAAAAAATAAAATATTATAATTCTTGGCAAACGAATGATTACAATTGATGGAAACAACACTAATTCTATTTTGATAAAATAATATCCCTCCCTTAAGTGATAATTTGAAAAGAGAAATTCCCTTCTTTTTAAAGAAAATAATTAATAAACACCCCCTTCTATTTTCTAATATATTTTCAAAGAAAAAAAAAGGTTTTGAGGATGTTTGAACTCTTGACCTATGCCTTGGTTCAGGGTTTTGTAAAAATGACATAGAAAATTATGTTATAATGAATTTAAATAAAGTGGTGAAATAAATTTTATTTGAAGATAGAATAAAGTGGATTCTTGTTTTGAAAGAAAACAACAAATAAATCAACACACCTTTTTTATTGCCACAAGGATGATGATATATATCCATGTTGTATTTTTTGGCTACAATTTAAAATAGAGTATGCTATTTACTATACCATCTTCAACCCACCATTTTTGCCTTCATCTACTAAAATGCCTATTGATTCCTCAATATGCTAATGTATAACATAGTTGAGGATGCAAAGCTTGTTGTCTAGCTAGGATGAGCCACCAAAATGCAGGATGATATAAATGAATTCACCAAAGTAAGAAAATTGGCCACTTTATATTTACATAAACATCAGGTCTACTTACAATTATGCTTTATTGTGCATTAATTATGGACTGCATACCTCCCTCATATTGAGAGAAGACAACACATTGAGATATGAATAAAAAACTTTCCAATGACAATATCCAATGTTGAACTATACCAAGTTGTATGATTTTGGGAGAATCAATTTATAGATTGAGGCTAATTTAATATCTATTAGCATCATACATAGGTTGATGATGACTCTACTATAAATCGCTACTCTAGTGTAATCATGTAATCTTAATCTTGTATTCTCATGTTCCAGTATGGGCATATCTTATTGCTTGTTTGCATTTTTTGCTCTGAAACTAAATTTGAGAATGAATATATTATTTATTCAATGAACTTATAATACATTACATGAACTATTATATAGCTAAAAATATATTAAAATGACATCCTAAAAAATAGGATGGTTACAAACAATAAATATAAAATAGATCCATGGGTAAAATAATATTAACAATTATAACACTAATATGTTATGGTGAATTAATCATAATAATATCTAATAGTGATACACTTATCAGTAACTTCGAGTGTACACTGATGTAATAGAGACCTATAGACACTAAAAATCCATACACTATGGATTTAGATGTCACATTGACCTTTTAATCACCCCTTGATCTACCCTTTATCATATTATTCCTAAACACACCCCTTAGACTATTTCCCAACCTTTTAACCACCAAACATAAGTGAAAATGACTAATTTTAGCCATTTTGACTTTGTCTCCCTTGATTGCGATGGTCATCCCTTGATTGAGACGGTCAATCCTCAACCACAAATGGTCAAACCTCAACCACGATAGTCAACCCTCAACCACTGATGGTCATCCCTTGACTATGAAGATCAGCCCTCGATCATCGATCGTTAACCTCTATCATCGATGATTACTTAACGTAACAAAAAACTCCACCTCAAAAGTGCATGATCAAAGGAGTTAACTACAACTCAAACTATAAGTCACTTTTTTATTTATAACTATTTGATCCACCATTTACATGATCAATGCATGTTAGGCTAAATTTAGATAGCTTGTTAGATATCTTGGTGAACTCTTTTTTTCACCACTCCCTTTCCTCTATATTAAGAGAGGAAGAAGAGGTTGAAAAGAGAGAGGAATAAGGAGAGGGATGTAGGTACAAGATATCTAAAACCTTTAAAGGCAAATAAAAAAGCTTCCCAGCTCCAAGACTTATTTAAGATATCAACTATCAACCATAAACTAAGTATATTGTTCTTGTTTTAAGTTTCAGTTATTTAGTTTCAATCGTTATGTAACTCTATACATTACCTCTTCCATCAGAACACCCTCTGGCCATTCTTAACCACTTGAGTACCAAACCTTTACCATTAATACCTCTAAGGCTCTCTTTTGTCCTTATGATCATTAACCAACCTCTATCAACCTATAAAACATTTTTGTAATCAATCCATAACCTATTTTATTTAAAACTAATAACCTGTCCAAACCCACTTTGACCACTGACGATCACCCTCAATTACAGTAATCACCTGTTAACCGATGATGGTCATCCATCAACCATAACAGTCACTTATCAACTAATGATGGTCATCCATCAACCCCAGTGGTTACCTACTTAATGGCGATGGTCATCCCTCAAGCGTAATGGTCACATGTTGATCGTTGATGATCACTATGTAAATCACTTTACTAAAAAAAATAAGCATCTAACACCTCTCAATCCCAACTAAAATCATATTTTCTTGACCTTTGTCACTATACAGAGCTAGAAGTAATAACTAGACCACACCTAAACTATATCTTGACAATTCAACATTTACCTTTATTGTTATTTGATTAAAATAAGCATTTATTTTGAAAAGTATTTATTTCCTTTTGTTAAGTACTTTCATTTATGTTATGCAAACTTTCTTATTAACAACTTTCTTAACAGTAATTTGTCTAAAAGGTGGATTGATAGCCTCCAAGGAAGATGTGTACTTCTTGGATCTAGCTTGCTAGGCAATCCACCCATCCACATAACTAACCAACCATTTTATAGTCTCTTTCTTATCTGCAGGGCATCCTTCCAAGCCAAAGAGAAGCATCTACAACCATATAGATCACAAAGGGCAAACTAATTCTAAGTTTTACTAACCTTACCCTTATTTTTATTTTTACACCTTTTCTTCTTAAGAAATAAAGAAAAATTTAAGTGAAACATTCTGACACACCCGATAGGACCCTTGAATCTCTTCTTAGGTTCATAATTACATCTAGGTGCTTTTTTTATGCTCATTTAATGAAATCAAAATTTCATTTTGGGCTTAAAATCAACCTGCATACATTGTCTGCTTGCATATTTAGCTCACATAGCTTAAAGTAAATCAAGTAAATCAACCATAGCCTCACTTCTTTACACACATGAGACCAAACCACTTACACCTAATCAAACATCAAAACACCTGACATGAGCCTCGACTTTGATTTCACCACCCAGCGGTAAACCTTTACCCTTGGCTATCGTACTTGGACATCATTACCAAGAGGAGAAACCAAAACTCAATTCTCTAGGTGAGTATAATATTTAGAAATTGGTATATCTTGGCTAATCACCCGACACTCTTATCATTACAGTATGTGAAGTGAGGGGGTAGGCCCCAATATCAAGCATGTACTGATTTCCAACATGAATTCTTTTGAGCACCTAAACTACTTGAAACCAACCATAGACTTATTATCTACTACTCATTCTACAAACTAAAGTTGAGTTACACATTATTTTTAACTTAAGGCATAAGCCACAAGAGAGACTAAAAAGAACCATAGAATTTAACGTGCTTTAGTGTGTGTTTTATCTTCTTGAATTTTTATTATCTTCTCTTTGTTTGAGTTATAAGGAATATAACTCACTTTGGTAATGTTCTAACTTCTTGCCTTAATTCACTTCATCTCCATTGCCTTATTCAATGGGGAACCCACTTGTATTTCTAGTTGGAGATGTTAACTTTGTTAAATTCTTGGATGACAACTCTCTTGCCTTAGAGTTTTATCTTTCATTGTGAGCCACTTGTGCTCCCAAAATTACCTACAACCAACCTAACCTCATCTACAACCAACCAACAAACTATCAACAACCATTTGATCTCACCTACAACCAACCAATAAACTATCAACACTTATTTGACCCTTCTCATAACCAACCTCAAACTCAACCATCCCAACCTCACCAATTTTTGGGTTACCTATCCCAACCATCATATCGATTACCACAACCACATAAAAATTTAGACTACCTACACCAACCATCATATCAATCACCTCTATCCCATTTGTGTCAACCCTCTTTATCTCAAAACCAAGACTTGGTTTATCCCCTCAACCATTTACCAAACATATCAAACTAACCTACCTTATCAATCTTACCTATCTTCTCAAATCTATCCAACTGACCCACCTTATCAACCTTACCTAACCCATCAAACCACCCTACCTTTTTAAATCTATCAAACCAACCATCCTTATCCATATTATCAAAAAAACCTACCTTATCAACCTTATCAAACCCACCAATCTTATCAAACCAACCTACCTGATCAACCTTGCCCAACCTATCATATCAATCTATATTATCAAATCAACCCATCTAATAATGTCTAACCAACATATCAAATCAATCAACCTCACCCAACCTATCAAATCAGCCAAACCTATTAAATAAACCAATCTTATCAACCTACCCAACCTATCAAACCAACCCAACTTATCATGTCAACCAAACTTACTCAACCAATCAACTTTATCAAACCAACCAATTATCTCATCACCTCAAAAGCCATTGGTGCACCTCTTCCTAGGTAGTACACCCCACTGGGGGAATCATATGCCTCAGTCCTTGATAAAATTTTAAGGGCTTCTTTCCTTAGTCTACATAAAATTAAACCCATCAATGGTTCTCTCCTAAAACCCCTTTATTTTATAGAGAATGAGTTTTGTGCGTATCATCATACAAACGGACATGTGGTAGAAAGATGTTCATCTAAAACCTTATCAATCATAAGGATGTCCCCAAGGATAGTCTCTACATTCCCTCCAACCTAGCTTTGGACGTTTTCAAGAAATCCATCATTGAACCTCTTTCTACACCCACTGTTGTGACAACCCATAACCAAAGCCCTCAACACAATGAGGCCCATCCATTAGACTTGATCCTTAGTGAACTTATAACTAAGGAAAATATAATTAAAAACCCAACCAACTCACTTTTTAACCAAGTGAAACCTTCCCAAATTCCTTTTGAAATCATCACTAAAGAAGAATCAACCTTAACCAATCCACTTATTGACCAAGTGGAGTCCAAAATTAAGGAAGCCAACCTACCTATTCCACCTACCCTTTTAGTGGATCAAGCTCCAACCAACCTACCTCTTACACCTACTCTTTTAGTGGAACCAATCAACACTACCACACCCATTCTACTCCCTATCTTAGTGGAGCAAACCCAAACCCCAAACACCTCAACTAAAACCAACCCAACCTCAAACACAACCAAGTTCATCCAATTATTCTACAATATATATTTTTTCATTTACCTAATGACATTGTATTTTGATCGATTCCCTTTAAAACAGGGTCAAATCTTTGTCACCTTACCTCACCCAAAAAATCAAACCAACCAAACCAAGAAAATAAACCAAAGCAACAATTTATCCTACCTCTCTCAACTAATCAAACCAAACTATAAACCAAATCAATCGACCATCATAAACCCAAATTTAAATCCAACCCCAACCAACTCAACCACCAACCCAAACCAAAACCAACCCTTCATTGGCCCCCTTTTTTCTAAACTACCCATACCTCACCATAATTCCCTCATTGGGACAATCAAACATTATTTTCCAACCAATATTTATTCTAGGATGATGTTGTCAACATTATTTCTAAACCCCAAACCTACCAAAATCTAACCCAATAGTGTTTCCCTTGCCTTAGCATCATAAGGGTGATCCCACCTAAACCACCACATACAACTTGACCTCATCACCCACTAACAACTAACAATCCTTGGGAGGCACATGAATTTATCTTCATCCCTCCTAAACCTTCTTTACTAACCAAAAACCTTCACCTTGGAATCTTTTCTTACCTCACCCATATATGGGAGGAGCAATTGGGGGAACTCTCCCTCTAAAAGACTCCAACCTTTTATCAACCTACACCAAGCCTATCCTAGCCTCATAATCAACCAACTTTAAACAACCTTGACTTTGACCCACCTCTAACCAAACCCAAGCAAGACTTCAACATCAATTGAGCAATTTAGGCACCTTTTGATTTAAGCCTCAACCATCGAGAGTCACTTCTAAACTATCGATGATCTACCTTTAACACCATTTTTGACTCTAAACCTTTGGCATTGTTGCCTTGACCATCCCTAGTCTTTTGTGAACCATCGATCGTCGACCTACTAACTGCTAGTAGTCACTGTTATAACCAAAACCTTACTTGAACTTTGCATTTTCACCCAACTAGCCTAACCTACCTACCAACCTAGCGAAAAAAGACCACCCGACTTCAACCTAGCAACCTAAAGTCTAACTAATGCCTAAGAACCATCACCTAAACAACCTTGCCTTTAACCATTGTCAATCTAGCATCTCTTTTCCATGTCTAATCAAGTGTCAGAAAGTAATTGGGGGACATATTCACCCTTAATTGGCTTAAATTTTTTTCACAAGTATGGATTTGAGGCATATTCAAACCTCAGCCCCTAAATGCCTTGCATTTACGTCATGTTCTTTTGTTGAATTGAGTTCTTAGTCATCTTGTGTCTAACTTAACCTCATCCCTTGTTTTCAACCACCTTTGTCTCCTTATTTTGAGGGCAACCAATTAAAGTTGGATCATGTGATTCTCCATCACAACCTTAGCCTAATCTTGAATATGGGTATCACGGCTCTACCCATGACATGATTCTCATGGTACTTTCCAACCTTTATAGGATGGATTCCTATGGTCATTGTCACTTAAACCTCTTTTACCCATCATCAACCTTTTTGTGCTATGGTTTTACCTCCATAAAGGAAAGCCTTTGGCCTTTATAAAATTGTCCATGTCTAAACCAACATAAAATTAATTTGGGATACCAAACTATCACTTGGATCAAATATTTGGCATTGCAGACTACTACCTTCAAGGATAGTTTCCCAAACCTATCAAAAATTGCTTAAAAAGGTAGACTGATCCCTTGAAGGATAGCTATCAACATAAACAACTCAAAAGCTTAGACCAGTCCCTTGAAGGGTGGCTAATTCAATTTTATCAAAGGCAATAATTTAAAGCTTCTTGTATCGATCATCTTCCCAAATCCATCAAATCAAAGCAATCAAAAGACCCTGTGTAAAATATAAAAAACAAAGCTATAGTAAGCTTTTATAGTAACATTAGTAGACTTCCTACATCAATCAGTCTACACCTAGTAAATGGGCATGGACTTGTCTGTCATTGTTCCTAGGATACCTACAGAAGGGGCAAGCCATCCCCACAAGAAGATCACACTACCACCTATCCACCTTTATCACCTATTTCATCCATCTCCCTTTTACCCTCTAACAAATCAAGGGATTTTGAGCTTACTTGACACTTTATGATCAAGCTACCTTGTTTTAACCAACGAACTAATAACAAAGCAAAGCATGAAGGGCTTATATTCATAAGCCCACCCATCTTGCCATTTTGGTCTTTGTCAATTAAAAAATTTAACCTCCTCCTACTTTCATGATCACTTGTTTAGACGTGCATCTTCCCTTTTAGATTCATTAAATCCCAACCACCAACTTTGCACCCTTTCACTAGAAATGGGTCCACCTTTTTACCAAACTAAGTAGTACACTAAATTGGGAACCTAATTTGAACACCAACAAACCAACTATTTCAAATAACAACATTACCACACCACCTATTGGAGAGCACCTTATTCTCCACCTACCAACCACCTATTAGAGATTACCTTATTCTCCAGCCAACTAATATTTTTCAAGCAACCACCTTATTCTACACCAACAATCCAATCAAATCAACCTTGCCTTGGGTATTTTGGCCTGATTTTTGCACTGACCTTGTCTTGGTCATTATGACCACCAATACTACTTCACCATATTTGAATAACTTGAACTTGTGCTACTTCTATGCACCAACCATTTGTGTCTTCTTGGGATCACATCTTACCTTATATACCTACGAATATATTGACCTTCCTTAGGAGAATTGCATTTATGAGTGAAATCATAATTGCCATGCCTAAATGTGGTCACTTGGTCCACTTGTCACTTGTCCTTCTAGTAACAACCATGTTTTACCAACTACCTCAACTATGGCAACATAGTCTATACGTGATCTATGCTATCACATTTAGTCACATTTTATGTGCATGTTTATGCTTCAATGCCCAACCCACCTTATCACTCAACCTTGTCACACACCTACCCACTTATCAAATCTAAAACTAACTTAATTTCACCTCATCTATTCCCAGTTTGAGGGAGAACACCTCCTTCTATATTTGGGGCATTCAACCTTCTACCAACCTTCCATTTTTTGTTTTACAGCTTGTAAATATAAATTGCATCACAGTAAAAGGCAAAATGTAGACACTAAAAATCTGTACACTATGGTTCTAGATGTCACATTAACCTTTTAATCACCCCTTGACCTCCCCTTTATCATATTATTCCTAAACACACCCCTTAGACCATTTCCCAACCTTTTAACTTCCAAACATAAGTGAAAATGACTAATTTTAGCCATTTTTGACTTTGTCTCCCTCGATGAGCAGTCCTCAACCACTGATGGTCAGCCCTCAACTGTCGATGGTTAACCTCAACCATTGATGGTTACTTAACATAACCAAAAACTCCATCTTAGAAGTGTGTGATCAAAAGAGTTAACTAAAACTCAAACTCTAACTCAATTTTTTATTTATAACTTTTTGATCTACCATTCACATGATTAATGCATGTCAAGCTAAATTTTAACAACTTGGTGAACTCTTTATTTTACCACTCCCTTTCCTCTATATTAAGAGAGGAAGAGGAGGTTGAAAAGAGAGGAAGTAGAGGGATTAGGTGCAGGATATCCAAAATATTTCTAGGTAAATCAAAAAGCTTCCCAGCTCTAGGACTTCTTCAAGATATCAACTATCAACCACAAGTTAAGTATATTGTTCTTGTTTTAAGTTTTAGTTATTTAGTTTCAACAATTCTGTGGCTCCATACATTACCTCTTGCACCAAAACACCATTTGACCATTATCAACCACCTGAGTACCAAACATTTACCCTTGATACCTTTGAGGCTCTATTTTATCCTCATGACCATTAATCAACCTCTATCAACCTACAAAACCTTTCTGTAACCAACTCATAACCTATTCTATCTAAAACTAATAACCTATCCAAACCCATAATGACCATTGATGGTCACCCTCGACCGTATCAGTCACCTATCGATTGATGATGGTCATACCTTGACTACAGTGGTCAAATTGCAACCGATGATGATCATCTATTGACTGTAATGGTCACCTACTTATTAGTGATGGTCATCCCTCAACCACAATAGTCACCTATCAACTGTCGATGGTCACTATGTAAATTACTTTATTCAAAAAAACAAGCATCTAACATCTCTCAAACCAAACCAAAACCCTTTTTTCTTGACCTCTATACTTTATAGAGTTAGAAATAATAACCTAACCACACTTGAACTATATCTTGATAGTTTAACATTTACCTTTAATGTTATTTTTAAAAAATAAGTATTTCTTTTGAAAAGTAATTATTTTATTTTCTTAAGTACTTTCATTTATGTTATGCAATCTTTCTTATCAACAACTTTATTGACATTAATTTTTTTAAAATGTGGATTGACAGCCTCCAAGGAAGTTATGTATTTCTTGGATCTAGCTTGGTAGGCAATTCACCCACCTACCTAACTAACCAACCATTTTCTAGTCTTTTTCTTATCTATAGGTTATCCTCCTAAGCCAAAGAGGAGCATCTACAACCATCTAGATCATGAAGCACGAACTAAATTCAGGCTCTACTAACCTTATCCTTCTTTTCAGTTTTACACCTTTTCTTCTAAAGAAATAAAACAAAAATTGAGTAAAACAAGACCATTGCTCTTCAATAAAGGGTGAATGATCCATGAGTATCTCATGCATAGTAGAAAAAGCTCCTACTTATTTCTATGCACACATATCACACTCTTCAACATGAATTTTGCTTACACACTTGTACATAAGACCTACAGGTGTTCACAAACTTTCACACTCAGAACACACTTGATCGTAGCTAATGCACTTCACCGCCTAATGCTCAACTCATAGCCCTATGTACTTCACTAGTACTTTCTCATAGATTCATGTGCCCACACTTGTATTTACTTTATCACATCTACATGTTAGCCTACTCTAACCATATGGATTATTAGGTGGCACTTTCCATTCGAGGATCTTGTCAGTTAAACCATTAGTCACCACCAACCTGGAAGCTCAATCATCATTCAATAAGGAAGATGAAATGACTCTATCATCTTCTTTGTAAATGAAAATAATTATAATTACTCTTGTATTATTTTTATATAGTTATATAACATATGCATCTAGCCAAGGGGCGATGCCATACATTGTCATAATGTAGATAACATGCTTCACATATCTACTTTGTAGTTTATGCATTGTACCATTTTCCTATTCTTTGTTATTGAATAAAAATTGCATTTCCTGCAAGTAAATACTTTTGCTCTATTAAATATGTTTAGTTTTGTTCTATTTGAATTAACTCTATGGATTCACTCTGCACAACCAAACTTGGTTGTCACCATCTTTAAGAAATGTCATCTATGGTCATTTTTCTCTCCAAGCCTTCCATCTTGGTGAGATTGAATCTAATTGATGATTATCGGGCAAGAATTCAACTTGACTTTGTGGTTATTTAGTAATTCCCTCCAACTTCCAAGTTATCTTCCATTGTTCTTCATTTTGCCTAAGCTCTATCTTGTAAGCTCTTTACTCAACCTAGTCTTGTCAAACTAGAGCCAAAGAGTATCTTTGAGAAAGATACTAAACATCTCCATTTTTCAAGCTTGTGGTTGTTATCTATGTGATATGTGTTGATTTAGAAGACTATTTAATACAATGTCATATGTCTATAATTAAATTAAGTTCCACATAAACAATCTTATAAAGACAAGGTCAAGCATGTATCTAGATAGCAAACCGTGAAGAAATCTATGCCACATCAATGATTTTATCTAGAAATAATTTAAAAAACTAAATCAATCTTCTTGTATAGATATATATTTGTACACTTGATCGAACTTAGCACAAATAGACATTTTGGAGAGATCCTACTACCAACTCTACTACTCAGTTAAGCATCACTTGATGGCCATGTTTGGGGTAAGATTCAACGAAACATCTAACTAAATTGTAATATATAGGAGATATTCAAATAAAAGTATGCAGTAATTGAATAAGAGTAAGACTATTATATATAAATGTAATCACCAAAAACATGGGTATGGAGATAGACAGGTATATAATCCATGTCTTAATAGTGGAGTTTCCTAATATTTAGGTGCATGGCCAAATATGGAAAAATTATATGTATACACCTAATTTCGCTTGCTCCATTATTACATCTAACAACACCTAACATTACACTCACATCTAATAATATATTTATCTTATTATTAATCTTTCTTGGCTAAAAAACTAATATACCTTACATTCCATGACCATTCACTAACCTTACCTCTTCCCACATGCTAATTAATTCCCTTCTTATACCTTTATTAACTCACTAATACTTCATTTCAATAATTTTAAAATTTTAAATTCTAAATTCATCTACCCAATTAACCTCTCTTACAAATCCCTCCTATAATCACTGATAACTATGCTTAATTAATCCTAATAGGATCTAGAATCTCCTAAGATACCTAGAGCCCCATGGCACATCTTCTAGCCTTATTGTCTCCTCTAATAACTTTTAATTCCTACATTATTTTTCCACCTTTGATAGTTCTACCCACAATATTCAAATCCAACCCTTCATTCTTTACACCACTCTCTATCTAAACCAACCATCCTCCATGAAAATCCAACTAATGAATGATTGAGAATTCCATGCTTCATTGCTGCCATTGTCAAGTCTTGAGCTAGTTCTATTTACAATCCAACATATCAAGTGCAGATCAACATGTCAAATTTGGGTTACATTCTTATTTTAAAGGTAAAATACTTGCATGAATTGAGGTATATCTATTGTGTTTCAATTGATACATTGCATTTGTTTTATCTTCCTTACTCAATCCAGTATTTAAAGTATGTTTAAAATTGATTTTTAGTTATTTGACATGTTTTTTTTGGTGTCATTAACATTTTATTATCGATTTCAAATTTATCCTAATACATAATGGTGACAACAGTGGGAGCCCTCCTTTAATTTAGTGTTCTCGAGTTGTTAAGTTTGTAGGGCTGATTGGAGGATAAATTTGAGGCCAAGCTCTAAAATCTCATGATTTTCACTTCTAAGGTGAAACTGTGACATCACTCTGTGTAACCACGACTTCGTCTTTTACAAGCGCGACTTCATGACTCAAAGCCGCGAGATCGTTGAGAGTAACCATTACGATTGGCCTAACTATCTGTTTGCACTTTACAATATCACGTCTATAATTCTACGAATTTATTTCTATTATCCATGATATTGCTAACAATATCCATAATTTTGTGTTTGTTTTTCCTGCGAGCTGTTTGTGCAAGTTCAAATCTGCGGTTGCATAATCATGACATTGAACTTTGTAGGCGCAATATCGTTCACATTAACCATGATTTCATTTCTGTCTGTGCGCTGTTTGTGCAAGCTAAAACTCCTGGCTACGTAACCACGACATTGGACTATGTAATGATGACATTGCTCCAAAAAAAACACAACATCGATCTTCCATTGTTTTCTAATCTGGAATCCAAATTTTGATATATTGTCTGATTTTTATAGTGTTACGAGTGTTAGTTTTTATCTGTTCCATTAATGTTTTGTGCCTTGCAGTGGAATATATATACAAACAACATAATCAAAATTTAACTATCCTACTTTCTGTTTGTACACACTCTTTAATTTAAAGATTTGTGTATTTTTGGCGATATTTTGTTAAGATAATCACTAAGCTATGATGACAAAAAGAGATTTTAGCTAAAATCGTTCTGGTAAATTGTTTCTCATATTTTATAAGTTTTTTTTATCTCTGTGCTAACAACTAAAAACTGGCGACTGCATAACCACGACATCCTAAATGAATGCCGTGACATTGCTACTTTGTTATGCAAAATTTTATTGTATATATCTTTGTTTGCAAGTACAAACTAACAGACGCGAAACCGTAATATTATGAACGATAAACATGACATCGTTAAGCATGTATAAATTTCTATTTTTTATTTTTTTTTGTCAGTTGGAATATCTCATTTCTGATTCTGTGAATTTTTTCAATTAGCCACAACATTGTTTCTTTGTGACAGGGATTCGTTCTCTGACTATTTTCAGCTAACCTTGTCTTTTATCAATCTCATGTCTGTGTAACTGTGATATTGGACTGTGGAAATGCAGAATTATATATTGGATTCATAACATCATTGTTTTATAACTTGACTTGATCTAACACTTGTTTTCAGGTTTACCCTTGAAGAGACCAACTAAACAATACTAACCAACTTTATTACAGGGCGTTTGTCAAAGATTTGGCATTTTGAAACCATTTTGATATATTTTGATCACATCTTAATTTAGGGTTAATTAATTTGCTTGCTTGTCTGAAGTGTAATTAATTTAGCACTTTTTTTTGGTTGAGGTTACGATGGCATATGATCTCCTCTTGCACATGTAGGGCAATTATTTGGGCTCAGAAACTGTTAATAAATCTTACTTTTATTTTCTAATTAGAAATGTGACGTGGAATGGATCCCCACACACTTGCAATAGTCTTAAGGCGATTGTGACATGAATTTCACAAACATCCACAAGACCACACTATGTGTTCTAGTGGATTATAAATATCGGACCCCATGTATCATAAGGTGTTTAGGGAACTCCCTTAGAGAGCCAATCAAACTTAGAATAAGACCTGTCGACCACAACAAGCATCTAGAGCAAGTAACATAATATTCTTGAAGATCACTCACCAGGTACAGACAATGAGAGAGGGTTGGATGACACCAATCTAAGCACCTCTCATTACGAGTCATTCGGTGGGATGGGTGTTGAGTTTCACTCTCATGTCAGTCACTAGTTATAGGTTTAGGTTTATGGATTGCTTTCTCTTGTTTATGTGTTGCTAAGGCCATAATTATTTGTAAACCTTAAAGACCTACATGCAAACTAATTTCTTAATTAAATGTCCAAAATATTAGGTTAAACTTATATCCCTTGTCCAGTCTTCGTTCAACAATACTCATCTTATCCTATCACCCTCATCATACCTAAAGATTGCTTTAATCATCATCCCTTACTTATAGCTTGCCTACACATCAAGTCATTCCCCTCTTGACCTAGTCAAACCCATCCAACACTTAATCATCCCTCCTAAACATAGTTTAAACCTATCCTAGTCACCCTAAAACAAACTTGTAACCTATCCATATCTACATTGAGAAAAATTGTCATTAGAATTGAGTTAGTCCTTCTGCCATAATGGCCTCATTCTACCATTCAATCTAGCTGGCAACATAAGGCAAGCAGGGTGCGAGGTTCCAAACCTAGGCAATGGGATGGATGGTGCTAATGTGGCTCAAGATAGAGGTGTTAAGGATGTAATGATTACGTGGAAATTTGAACTAACCCATGTTCGAGTCCACTCTGCAAGAGGTGGGCGCATGGTCTGAGAGAACATATTTAGAATGAATATTGATTGGCTAGACATTAATGTTAGAAAAATATAAATATTTTGTTTTGACATGTAATGATCTAACTTTTTGAGGATGTGATCAATGCCAATATGGCAGTTGGACCATGTAAACCAAAGTGTAATATTTAATGTGTACCATTTAGGTTGGACCATGATTATCACAACAAGGTCGCATAACAAATGATTGTTTTCTTTAAATGATAATGTGAGATTTTAAATTTTAAATTACAACTAGCTTGTGATGTCCAAGTCAGTACATAGATACAATAGTTTGATTATATATAATCTAATGAAGTTTAGATGAATGATTATGTCAAACATTATTATTTCAATTTTAATTTTTATATAAACAATCAACGAAAGAAATGAAGATTATATTGCATGTTTTATATATCTATTAGATTGGTAATATTATTGAAAATCTATTGAATCTATTAAATATGATATTATAATATATAGTTATCTTGTCAATTAATTTGAATAATTAACAAGTAAATATTAGATTTGTTTGAAATCAATTAAAATTGTCATTTTTATTACTTTATTCACCATAGCATAAAACATTATATTTAATAAATGAACAATTTATGTGAAACATAACATATTGTAAAATTTTATAATTGGTACTTACACATTTTTTTTCCCAAATCAAATATAAAAAAACATAAAAACATGTACAAAGTTTAAAAAAAAAAAAATAGATTAGATAATATTAACAATACCACATTATATGAGAGTATCAAAAATTAATAAGTTGCATACATTTAATTGATTGATTGTACTTTTTTAGAATATATATAACATATTTTTAATTTATACTTTTTTATATTTAATAAATTAATATATAACATTATAAAGGTTTTATATTTAATGCATTATGTATAATGATAATTATATACCAAAATAAATATACATTTGATGGAAGTGATATAACTTTTTAGTTGTGTAGCATTTAATTGTTCTTGTTAATAACGATATTTTTGATATATTTTTTAATACACACGTCAAATATTTGTCAATTTTATCATTTTATATATATTTTTTGTGGTTAATAATAATCTTCTTAATATTTATCTTGATATATACCCTTTCAAATAGTTGTCAATTCTATAAAAAATAAAATAAAATTAAGTTATAATTTAAAGAAATTATTTTATTTTAGTATTCTATGGATTTAATTTTTTTTCTAAATGTTTGGCTAAATAGTACTGATATCGTTCTTGTTTGGTCAAAGGAAATATTGAAATGATGTTGTTTTTTAAATAATAGCTCGATATATCCTATCCGTTCATTTTTAAGTGCATATGTATACCATCGTATTTTGCTTCCCCATGGCTTACATTTGCAAATGGGTCATTTGGTAAGGAAATCTGGTGCTCTTTTGCATCTAATGAGCTTCAAGGAGGATCTGTTTTGCAACTTATTGAGTTTCAATATAAAACAGTCGAGGATAAAATGTACATTGCTTTTTGTTTTCCCCCTTTTGTATGTAATTAACATTTTTCTATTTTCATCTTTTTCCTAAATAATCATGTACTAATTTTTCAAATAGAATCATTATAATCTTAGAATTATAAATCATTATAAGCAAACATAATAAGATTGAAAACATATAAGAAATAAGTGAAAATAATTTTTTTAGTTAGTGTTGTTTGTTCACAAACTAGAATTACTATATCAAAATTTAAAGGGATACTTGCCGAGGCTTATAATTTTTTAAAAATTATTTTTCCTATTATTAAATTATTGTAAGCAAAAAAAAAGGGTCAATAAAAGAAAGAATGTTAACAAAGATTGTCTTTCAAGAACACGAAAAATAAAATAAAAAAAAGAAAAATTAAAATATTGTTTGAATTTGATTTCGTTGATAGTGACCAAAAAAATATGTTAAATTTTTACGAACATACAAATAAATTTTATATCTAACTTGAAAATGATAAAATTTATATGTTATCTAATCAAATTATTAGAAATATAAAGAAGATATATAATCATTTTGAACAATCTTATACAATATTGTCAGTCTTTACAAACTTCCTAAAAAAAAATGTAAAATTTACAATATATTACAATCTTTTAAAAATGTAACAAATATATTTATGAATAATTAACAAAACACTTCTTTTACTCCATTAATAATTACACTACACCTTTTTCATACAATTGTTATTTAAATATTTAACACTTCTTTTACTCTATTAATAATTAGACTACACCTTCTTCATACAATTGTTATTAAAATATTTGTAATTAAGAATGCCCTCATAATCAGCTATGCAAAATATAAAAACTTATGTTGTTCACCTCAAAATGGCAGCAAACTCCCAACAAAGAATATTAGCTACGACAACCGCCCCTTGACACCTAACACCTAACATCTAAAGAGAGGTAACCAACCGGTGATATGACTTTGAAAATTTGTAGTTTGGAGTGTGGATGAGATAAGCATGCATTTTGTGCCTGGTGTTGGTACAAGATCTTCCACCACCTCCAACAAGATGGCCATACAGTAGGTGCAGCTACCAATCCTGCCTCTGCAGGTTCTGTCCAGTCATTCGAAGGTTATGGATTTTCTCACCCAGCTCCCTCCTAAACATGAACTCCTTACTTTGAACTCACATTAATTTATATAATTTTATTTTGGTTATTTAGAATGAGGTGTCATACTGGAGAATTAGGCATTTATGTTACTTATAATAAATTCCTTGAGATTCAACCTGAATTATAGCCCTCCGACACCCTATACAGTATATAACCAGAGAAAAATTTGAATGCCTTTCGTTTTTTGAAGGGTGGGGATTTTATAGAACCCTTCAACAGTGAAATCAGGCTTGGAATTTGAGTGTGTGGGGCTTGTATTTAAGGTTTTAAACTGTATACTGCTGGTAAGGTCTTTGTGTAGTGGTAAAATTTGGCAATTATAATAACATATAAAATGTAGTTAATCTGTTTAGGAAAATGAGTGATAACAACTAATTTTGGAATAACATTTTATTTGTCAGCCCAAATCAGGGCAATCTTTATCTGATATATAGTTTTATTAAACTTTTACCATAATGATTTTAATGGTTAGAGTTGATTTATTTCCCGAGCAATTTATATTTACATTAAACTAAGATCGAAGTGTTAATATTTTATTATAATAAATTTAAATATTTTTTTATTATTGAATGCATTTTTTTTATTGATATTTGTTTTTTATGGAAGTTAGTGATTTTACTAACTCACCTACATTTTATTTTATTAGTTGGAAATTGTTGGGTAACATGTTTTATTTTAAATTTAGAATCAGTTGTGAAGAGTAGTTTTAATCATAGACTGTGGACTTGCCTCTCACCACTGATCCATCGGAATCTAATGTGAAAACGACACTATAAAGTTGGTCAGTCTGAAGAATGAATCCCAAAACCTTCCTCTTCTAACATCCAGTTCACACACCACTATGCTATTCCCACTAAATAATTATTGAATACACTTTTATAAACAACATTTTGTTAATAAAATTATTTAATGGCGTATCCCTTTGAACTTTATGTACTATTTATAATCATATTGATTTTTTTTATTTTTAAATTTACAGTGTTTATTATTCAATTTTTAAATCATCTACACATTTATCATTGGATTGGGATAATGGATGTAAAGTTTATATATCAATTTTAATCTTTAAAAAATAAAAAAAATTGATTGTTTATTTCAGTTTATATTAAAAAAAATTATTATAAATATATTTTTTAGTATTTTGATATTAAGTTGAAAGAGAGTGAGTATTTATATTGGTAAATCTAGGTGAATAATTCTTCAATAAAACTAAATTTTAAAGTTAAATTCAAAAGAGTGAAATTGAAAAATATAAAATAAATTAATTTTTATATTTTATTATGTAAAAATTATTTTTAAATATTTATATATTAATGATTTAAATTCATGTGGGGATGGGCATAATCAACCTCATTTATCAAACTATTTACATCTTTTATATATATATATATATATATATATATATATATATAAAATTTCTTATCTAATTTTTTTTTTGAGATTTATTATTTGATTTTGAACATTCAACTTAAATTTTATGTACTTTAGTAAGTTGAAAATTTTGATCAACAATTTTTTTAATTCGTTGGTGTACACTTAGCGCCTTTTACCAACTCACTTGGCTCTCAAAGGAAAAACGATAAAAGGATGGAGGAGGAGGTGGGGGATTGTCAGGTTTTTCATTGAAACCTCCCTTGCATCTAATAACTAAAGGCTTGTGGAATCAAGTGCAACCTAATAGGAAAAATAGCAAGGGCCAAATGAGGGAACTTCCCTTGTGATGGTGCGGACTACCAATAGCAACTAACACCACCAAATCCACTATCCCCACAAGCACCACCATTTCTACCATCCCAACCACTACCACTAGAACCTCCATGGCCACAATTTTATTGCCATGAAAATAGACCTCGAGGAGAACCACTATTACACCTATTACGTGATCGAGCTCTCCTTCGTCATCCATGTCTATGATCTCATAGGGGACAACCGATGGCAAGGGGAGTCTAGAGGGGCTTTACTAACTACATAAAGGGGTCCTACCCTAATGATCAAGTAGGTTCTCAAGGTGGGTAATCTCTAGATGAACTTTCTCAATTCGAGATTGAATATGAAACATAACATTAAATAATATATTAATCATGTTAGTAGTGTAAAAATAATCATCTAAAATAGTTTCATTAAAAGTAGCATCATTTATGTTCTTTCATAATTAAAAGAGAAATTTTAGCTTGAAATACATGTCATATTTGCAAAAATTTTATAGAAATCATGGTTGAGTCCCCTAAATGCACCATCTTCCATGTAAATAACAAGCTTTCAAAACAAAAAAATATGCTTTAAATATTCCTAGGTGTTTGCACATAGAGAAAACAAGGTGAGACATACCAGGGTGTACCAAGCATGAACCAGTCGATAGACCTTGGAGGAGAATACACCATAAGAAGTGTGTTTGTTTTGGCTCAATGGTAGTTGTCCACATACAATCAAATCTTATTCTATAAACATTTTTCAGTGGAATTAGCTTTCCATTTGGAATAAATTCAACTTGAATAGATTACGAAGAAAGGATTTGATAACTAAATCAAGGTTTACATCGATGGAAGGGGGTCTCAACAGGTCACTTCTAGTCAATACACCATCTAGAGGGAGTTTACATGCCATTTTTGTGGAGATGGATATCAGGTATGGATTTCTAAATTTTCCATCCCTATGCACATCTCTCTAACCTAGAGAGAGTTTTTCTCATTACACAGAAAAATAATTAGGGAACCTGGCAAGAATGATGTGCATAGGTTAATACTACTGCTACCTCTCATAGTTTCTAATAAGTATAACATGTTTATTATGTCAATATTCTATGAATCTCTTGAAAAATATGATGATGAATAAAAATTAGAAATACCTCATTTCTAATATATACAAAATTAATGAATAAAAATTACATTGTATACATGCATATAGCCATATGACTGAATTTGACAAGTCCATCTGTCAAATCTCATATTCAATAAGTCCATCTATTGGATCTAACTCAATAACAACTAAGTCAATGTGAGGCTTAGTAAGATACCATCCTATTGCTTAGAAATCACGTTCTTAATTCACCACTCTTCCCTCAGGTCTTCGTGACCTAACAATATCCACAATGTGCACAAGGTTGAATGAAACACAAATCTATACTAATAACTCATAGAAAGAAATATTATATGCTAAATAATTTCAGATGTATCAATATACATACATAAAAAATTATACAATTATTTTGTAATTGCATTAAGTTATCACTAGCTAAACATAACTAGTATCATATTATGCAACTTAACCTATAGTGTTATATTCATGGTTAAGTGAAAATAATTTTAAAATTAACATACCATACATAGGTCAAGGATCACGCCATCCTTTCAACCTTATAAGGGGAACACACAAAACAATTTCTCCATGCTTGCTCGGTTAGAATGTATCAAGTTAAAAATTTATATCAACCCCTAGATTGACCAGATGTTTTGCATTTCCTATACCTTAATCGCTTCCAATAAAAGGTATAAAAACTTCTTTTCAAAAAATGTATTAAGAAAAAGAGAACAATATCAATCTAATCAAGGGTGTATAATATCATTCTAATTATAATCAACTTATAATTCTTAGTATGAAATTTAATATATAAGTCAATGTTTTTCACCCCATATGGTCTTAAAATCATAAGTGAAAATTAGAGAATTATCTTCTCAAAATAAAACTCCTACATAACTTCACAAGGTAAAAAGAAAACACCGAAACTCAATTTTGCCAAAACAATACCCACTTACCAAATCTGCAAGTATAGTATCACAATCTATTTCCAAAACTGGGAGAAATAAAATATTAACCACAAAGTTCTATCAATTAATCAAATAATTCAATTTCTGTCTCAACAAGAAGTAGAAGACCTTTGTCCCATGAAATCCAAGGAATAGGGTCAAAATAACATTTTGAAATCAAGTTCCCATTTAAGAGAACACTGTATCAACATCAATAAAATGTGAATCCTCTCGATAGATTTTAATGATGTCAAAGGAGAATGAGATAATAACAACTCACCTCTAAGCTAATGAAGAGAGTTGTCTTCTTCCAAAACCACATAACTTAAGGGTGCCAATCCTTAAATAAACTCCGAATTCATAGGACTCCTTAACAAAAACAACAACACTCTAGTAAGAATATTCCCACCACCCTAGATGGTACTAAACTAAAAAAATGGTTTTATAAGATTTTCCATTCCTAAGATTTATAAGACACAAAAATTAAAACACATGTAAGCAAACACTCACAACACTAAAACACAAAGCATAATGGTGAAGGTGATTTGATCATCCAAGAAGATGTAATCATACTCGAGGTGTTCAATCTAAGTGATCACACTATGATAAAAAAAAACTCTTGTTCACAACTCATGAACTATGTTGTGTACTTACCTACCCAAACCTTGTATTCATCTTTCACCATTGGGACACTTGATAAGCTAACCCCTTGATAACCCAAAAGGGTATGATTGCTCATAAGGGTGAATACTCATTTTTCCCCACACACATTACATGAAAGTCACATACAAGAGTCACCAAACTATATAGAAGGATATACTAATTCTCAAGACTCCAATCATGGTGTAACATGGTTCCACATTGAAGCACTATAAATCCAAAAATACTTGTGCATTACTTTATGTCACTAGGTTCACACTAGTGAACAAAAAGACATGAGAATGCTAATGGACTCATTAGGTCCTAGAATTTGAGCCACAACTCTGATACCACATATAACAACCCCACTAGGGTTAACTAGAAACATGATTTTTTAAAAAGTTAAACATATATTACATAAATAGATTACACCATGAGAATCTAAATAAAGATCATATACATACTCAAGTGTGATAATAGTAAATTAATATTCATCATAAATCACTGATATCTAACATCATAAGTACACATCATAATGCGAATATAGAAAATAATCACAACAATGCATGTATAACTGAAACAAGTCTATAGCCACCACTAACAATATACAATATCAAGTAATTACACATTTACGTGACATTTTCAATAATAAAGACAATACAATACAATGTACATATAAGATACATGACTTCTCTAGAGCATAGTTTCTAAACTCAAGTATCTATGTCAATCTCAAGTGTCATCTTGATAAGTAGTACTATTATGGAGAGGGAGAGCATCATCCTAGCACTTTTTCACACCAATCATGGATCAACAATCCCATGAACTAATTTCATCAGAAAATGGCCCTCCCTTCATGAATGGGTAGATAATGATGGTGTAAAAATTGTAAGAGACAAATAAGTACCTATGTGTTGTATGATTTCTAAATTAAACACGCAATGTATTATAAAAAACTATTCTATTATAAAATATCATACAAACATGTAAATCATACTCATGAAATGATGATGTCTCACTAAACATACTTTGGCTCAAAGTTTTATAAATAATAAATAATAATGATCTAGATCAATCAAATTCATACATATCACTTGATCAGACTGCCTTCATCTATTATTGTGACATTAATAATTCAGTGAAGTCTATCTCACTCCTTACTCCATATTAGCAATATAGATTGGTCAAATATAATTCAACCACAAGATTCATTTAACTTGCATCCTACTATAAAATACATCATATAACATGCTAAGCATAGGAGTAACCAAAACATATATTTATTCCATCAAACATATGAATTAATCTTAAGTTATTTTCCATCTCATACTAGAAATAATAACTATAATTTATACCACTCAGATAAATAGACATTTAACTACATATTTTCACTATCATAATTAGTTTTTAAACATACGACATCCTATGATATCCCATATTACCATACTCTAGTAATTAAAGACACAACTACTAGTTTTTTCACAAACAGTCATAAATAGTAGTCTTAAATACAAAGAAACATCAACTTATATTTAAGCAACTAGATAAAACAAGTCTTAATTTCCATGGAACACAATATCATACTATCATAGCATTCGTTAAACTCTTCAAAGTTGTATGCATTCATACACATAGTCCTACCAACTATGACCAAACATGTTAATCAGAGTAAGTATCAGTAAAATTACATTAAATCAGTCAAATATAGGTATGATTATAGGTATAACAATTATAATATGTACCATCTAGATATAAAATATGTTAATACTATAATACTCTATAATATCGCATACTATTATAAGTTCTCAACTACATAAAAGCACATAAACAAACTTATAATTTCAAGAATCAAGAGATACACATATATTTAACAATCCAACAAGTACGTGGTTATACCACCTATACCTAAAGTTTAAACTGCATACTAGCATTTAAATAAATATAAATTGTAAGCATGCATCACGATGCACCAATATATGCTAGATATAACCAAACACTATCATAATCATGTACTACACACAAGTTCTCAATACTGGATACATATAACTAATAGTCAATCAATCAATCATTTACGAAGAACTCATAAACATGTAATAGCATTCCTTTGAACATATCATTCCTTTTACTGAAATACTGTTTTAATATAGTTATAGTTTTGTGTCTCATGGACACCTGATGATTGAAAATAACCAACTATTGGCTATAAGTATATGCATATAAATCCACACAACCATTTAGATTATCTCTCTCTCTCTCTCTCTCTCACACACACACACACACACACACACACACACACAACCTTGTACATAAAAACCATATTGCACTATATTCCACATACAATTACTCATCAGTGTAGAAATACTGCATTCATCCACAATCATCAAAATATCATTATCATGGTTAATTCTCAAATATACTCGCTCTATGATAACCTATTTTATTATAGTCTGACGTTCTTGAGTTCAACTACTCTTTGCCAAAAACTTATTAAAAACAAGGTTGAGAATCAATCGTCTCACAAATTTAGTTATATGCTAAACGAATAAGACCCTCATTAACAACCCGTGTATGAACAAGGTACTCCATAATAATATTTATTTAAGATAATGTAATTAATTTGACAGTAAGATATCCACATATGGCTTAAGTTCATCAATTAAATTAGTAAATCACTACTCAATTAATTTATCTTATAGATATCTATTCTAAGTTATAAATGGAACCCCATCTACAATTATTCATACCTTATCGGGCATAAAATAGATTATTAAATTGGTGTTATGGGAATAAGGTAATAATTGCCAATATCCACACCTATGAATATACTACTTATTATATAGGATATTCCTTATGTCATATTGTTGCATTTTTAACGGATACTATATTTTAATATTATTCTCATCTTATTACCTCATCAATCTTCTTATCATAAACACGTAAAGTTATGTTATGCTTTCATTATCTTATTTTCTCTTATAATTCTGATTATCCAAAAGTAGTTAAATAGTTATCTAAATAATGACAGTCTAAAACGTTTCATTTCCTCTTGGATTTCAAATTTATTGTTTGAATCAGACCAACATATCATATGTCATGTCATGATAAAGTATTTTGATCCCGTAATACTATCGTAATAACAACGCCATAGTAAAAACACTTCCTAAAAACACACATCGATGCCTTAAAACACAACTATAACCTTTTTAGTTTGATCCCTGGTTGTGACTCCCGATGTTGGTTTCCTCTTTAGCAATTTAATTATTTTATACCAAGAGCAGTGACTTATAGACGATCAAGTGAGTTTAATTCTATATTGTGCCATGCAGGGACTAGAACATTACTTGCAACAATTCTATAAAGGTCAAAAGGTTGGAAACCATGATCCACATTTTATATATATATATATATATATATATATATACACACACACAATGCTGCAGATCTAGAATAACAACGATGGCCTTGCATGTGCTACGAATAGAAACAGACAATGATACCACAACGCCCAAATACTCATAGCTAAAATATTAAATTACAGCGACCGAATAAAGGGAGCAAAAAAATGTTTTTGAGTTTGCGTCGACTCATCCTCCTTACTTGGGCTACAAAATAACAAATCCAACTTCTTTTGAATAGACTATCAACAACTTAAACGGTTCTATATTTTTTTGTTCATAGTACACATATTTTAGGCTGGTATCTTCGCCCTTGAATACCTTATAAGCTTATGTGGCAATTTGACTCAGTTTATTATTTTTTTGTGTTTTCATTGTTATCGATTATAGCCAACTGATTTATTATTTGTTTATGCCTGCTGATATAACATATATCGATGCTATCCACGCATGACTTCATATTTCTCTATAGTATAAATTAATAGAATACTTGCTTACTTATAGGTATAGAGTATGAATTATGTTCAATTAAGCAAGTAATCTATTAAGCATTCACGTGTGTGAATATTCACTTACTTAGACATATTATATCATAATAATTCTATTAATTTATATAACATTGCTTGTGAATGAAGGTTTATTGAGCAATCATTTTGGTATTTAAAATTGACAACTTTTTTAACAAAAAAGTCTTGTTCTTTGAATATCTTTTGAAATATATTCAAGTCACGAGTTCTTCATGCACTTTATAATTTGGGATTAAAATAAAATGGTTTAACTCGTATTTTTCTAATTAATTATAGTTGCAAACATCATTAACTTGTTCACATAAATATGCATCGATTAAATACTAAGGTCAGCTATCTGTTTTATTTAATATGATAACATCATGTGTTTAGTAATTTACGTAGTACATGTGGACATAATCGATCCTTAATTTATAGACAACTCATAATAAACCAAACTACCAAAATAACTAACCAGATAATAATATATTTATTCGTATTCTTATTTGGAATTCAAGGCATTGCCTACCTTGTAATTGGCTCTGAAAAACTTCTACCATACTTCTTCCTCCTTTTGACTAGGCTACACCCCTTTGCACAATTTCAGCTCAACCTTTCTCTGAAAGCTCCAATACTCTCCATTTCTAAAATTTTCTCCTCCATAAAATAATCATAGCCCTCCTTTTATCTTTTCTCTTTTTGTTTTAAAATATATTTTAATATTCTTTTGTTTTTAAATTATGATTTAATTCCTCTTTTAATATTTTTTTGCCATTTTTTCTAGATATGAGTATTTTTTTTAATTATTATTGTTTTGATTTATTCACTTTCCAAATATATATAATTTTCAATTTAATTTTATTTATTGCATTTCACATTAGAGAGAGAGAGAGAGAGAGAGAGAGAGAGAGAGTGTAGCATGTAAAATTGGTTTAATAACAACTAAATATATAAATATTAATTTAATCCAATTAAAAAAATGTTTCCAAAAATATTAAATGTGTATACATGCAAGAATAATTTCATATGACTAACTAAACTATACTAGCAATCATGTTTAAAATGACTATCTAATACAAGTAACACCCAAAATATATTATGCTAACTATTTCATAATGCATATAATATGAATCACTTATGTGGTGTATGAAGAGTTTTTACCAACTCTCTATCAACCTTTGACATCTCGATCTACATCACCCTATCCGATGATGCTCTCCCTCTATCACATTCTGGGAGCTCAATTCTCCTGTGTCCATCTTACAACAAAAATATAGTTATACCATAATAATCATGATATATATATTTATCATAAAATATAGATAAAATGACAAATCAACATGATTTTAAAGTAAACTTATACTTACAGATAACACGTAGCACCATGATAATGTAACCTAAGCATTATCTTAGTGCCCCATAATAGTATATATTCAAGCTTAGTTAAAAATAGTCAAATATAAATTTGTTAGATATAGATATTCATGAATAATCTAACAATTTTACCTAGTAAGGAATCAAGATGCAACATCCTTCCCCCTTAAAGATAGTTATCATCCCCGATGATATTTGTTTAAATATATGTTCTGAATTAAAACATTATTTAACAAAGAAATAACATGGCATACAATATCAAATTAAGTAAATAATTAAAAAATTACCTATATAACTCATTGTAATTCCTTCAGATTGCACGATTCTTAGAGTATTGATCCCATAAGACCCTACTCTATGACCTCTCACTACTATACAAACAAGGTTTACAAGTGTCACTTACTCTGAATGTTCTTGTCATGACCATCCAGGATCCATAATTAACAAGACAATCCCATATACATATCTCAATGAAAGTTTCACTGACTTCCCAAAAATATAAAAGATCATCATTTAAATTAAAATAAATGACCAGGGAGAGTTTCAAAAAATATTGTAGCGCTCTGCACATGTTTCTAACTTAGAGTGTGTTTTTCTCATTATGGAGAAAAGTAATTAGGGAGCCTGGCAAGAATGATGTGCACAAGTTAATACTACCTCTACCTCATAGAGTTTCTGATAAGTATAACATGTATATTATATCACTATTCCATGGAGCTCATGATAATTATGACAATGAATAGGAATTATAAATACTACATTTTCAGTGTATACAAAATTAAAGAATAAATATTTCACCATATACATGCATATGGCCATATGACTAAATTTGACAAGTCCATCTATCAAATCTCAGATTTGACAAATCCATCTATCAGATCTAACTCAATAACAATAGAGTCAATGTGAGGCTAAGTAGGAAATCATCTTATCACTTAGAAATCACATTCTTAATTCACCACTCTTTTCTCAAGTCTTCACAACCTAATAATCTCCACAATGTGCACAAGGTTCAATGAAACACAAATCTATACTAATAAATCATCAAAAAATATTATATGTTAAATAATTTCATATGTATCAATATATATACAATAAAAATCATATAATTATTCCATAATTGCATTAATTTATCACTAGCCAAACATAACTAGTATCATATTTCACAATTTAACTTATAGTGTTATATTCATGGTTAAGAGAAAATAATGTTAAAATTAACATAACACACATAGGTCAAAGATTAAACTGTCCTTTCAACCTTATAAGGAGAATATACAAAATAATTTGTCATTGCTTTCCTAACTAGAATGCAACAAGTCAAAAGTTTATCTCAACCCCTAGATTGACCAGATGTTTCACACCTCTTATATCCTACTCACTTCTGGTGAAAGGTATAAAGAAAAAGAGAATAATATCAATCTAATCAAGGGTGTATAATATCATTCTAATTATAATCAACTTATAATTCTTAGTATAAAAATTAATATATAAATCAAGGTTTGACACCCCACGTGGTATTAAAATCACAAGTGAAAAGTAGAGAACTATCTTCTCAAAATAAAACTCCTACATAACTTCACAAGGTAAAAAAAACACCCCAACTCAATGTTTTTAAATAATACCCACTTACCAATTATGCAAGTATAATATCACAATCTATTTTCAAAACTAGGAGAACTAAAATACTAACCACAAAGATGTATCAATTCATCAAATCCTTCAACTTCTGTCTCAACAAGAAGTAGAAGACCTTTGTCACATGAACTCCAAAGAAGGTCAAAATAATATTTTGAAATGAAGTTCCCATTTAAGAGAACAGTGTATTGACATCAATAAAATGCGAATCCTCTTGGTAGCTTTTAATGATGTCAAAGTAGAATGAGATAATAATAACTCACCTCTAAGATAATGAAGAGAGTTGACACTTCTTCCAAAACCACATAACTTAAGGTTTCCAATCCTTAAACAAACTCCTAACTCATAGGATTCCTCAACCAAAATAACAACACTCTACTAAGATATTCGCACCACCCTAGGTGGTACTAAACTAAAAAAATGGTCTTATAAGATTTTTCATTCCTAGGATTTATAAGACACAAAAAATAAAACACATGTATAAGTAAGAAGCAAACACTTACAGCACCAAAACACAAAACATATTAGCAAAAGTGACTTGATTATCCAGTAAGATGTAATCATACTCGAGGTGTTTAATCTAAGTGATCAAACTATAGTAGAAAACTCTTATTCACAACTCATGAACTATGATATGTACTCACCTACCCAAAACTTGTATTCAACCTTCACCATTAGGACACTCGATAAGCTAACACTTTGACAACCCAAAAGGGTACGAGTGCTCTTAAGGGTACACACTCAATATTCCCCACACATAGTACATGAATGTCACATACTTACAAGGGTCACCAAAACATATAGAAGGATATACTAAGCCTTAAGACTCTAATCACAGTGTAACATGGTTTCACATTGAGACATTATAAATCCAAAAATACTAGTGTAGTACTTTATGTCACTAGGTTCACATTAGTGAATAGAAAGATACAAAAAATATTAATGGATTCATTAGGTATTAGAGTTCAATCCATACTTTGATACCACATGTAACAACTCCACTAGGGTCAACTAGACAAACATGATTTGTTTTAAAGTTAAACATATATTTCATAAATAGAATACACCATGAGAATCTAAATAGAGATCATATACATACTCAAGTGTCACAACAGTAAATTCATATTCATCATAAATCACTAATCTCTAACATCATAAGTACACATCATAATGTGAATATAGAAACTAATCACAATAACTCAGCTCCAACTGAAACATATCTATATCCACCGCTATCAATATACAATATCAATTAATTACAACTTTACATGACATTTTCAATAATAAATATGGTACAATACAATATACATATAGGATAATAGTTTCTTCAGAGCATATTTTCTAAATTCATGTATCTAAGGCAATCTTAAGTGTCATATCGATAAGTAGTACTATTTTGGGGAGAGAGAGCATCATCTGAGTAATTTTTCACACCAATCATGAACCAAATATCTTCTGCACTAATTCCATTAGGAAATGACCTTTTATTTATAGATGAGTACATAGTGACGGCATAAGAATTCAAAGAGACAAAAAAATACTCATGTGTTGTATGATTTTAAATTAAACATGCATTGTATCATAAGAATCGTTCTATTGCAAGATATCACAAAAATATGTAAATTATACTCATGAAGTGATAATGTCTCATTAAACATACTTTGACCTAAAGTTTTACAAATAATAAATAATAATGATCTAGATCAATCAATTTCATACACACCACTTGATCAGGCTGCCTTCATCTATCATTGTGATACTAGTTAGTGAAATCCATCTCACTCCTTACTCCATATCAACAATGCAGATTGGTCAAATACAATTCAACCACGAGATTCATTTAATTTATATCCTACTAGAAAACACATCATATAACATGCTAAACATAAGAGTAATCAAATCATATATTTATTTTATCCAACATATGAATGAATCTTATATTATTTTCTATCCCATACTAGAAATAATGACTACAATTTATATCACCTAGATAAATACATATTTAACTGTAGATTTTCACTATCACAATGAGTTTTCAAACATGCTACATCTTATGATAACCCATATTATCATAGTTTAGTAATTAAAGACATAATTACTAGTTTTTCCACAAATAGTCATATATAATAGTCTTAAATACAATGAAACATTAATTTTTATTTAAAAAACTAGACAAATCAAGTCTCAATTCCTATGGAACACAATCTCATATTATCATATCATTCGTTAAAACTTCAATGTTGTATGTACGCATACACATAGTCCTATCAACTATCATCAAACACACTAATCATAGTAAATTTCAGCAAGCCTACATTAAATCAATCAAACATAGATATGATTCTAGGTATAATAATTACAATATATACCATCTAGGTATAAAATAAATTAATAATGTAGTAATCTATGATATCCCATACTACCATAGGTTTCTAACTACACAAAAATACATAAACAAACTTACAATTTTCAAGAATCAAAGAACACACATACATTTAACAATCAAGTACAGGGTTATACCACCCGAGTATACCCTAGGTTTAAATTGTATACTAGCATTTAAAGAAATATAGTTTGTAAGCATGTATCATGATGCACCTGTCATGTCTCCTTTTTTAGTGGACATCATCAGAGTTGATGGTTAGCCTATTATACGACCCTCGTAGGCTGATAGGATGGATAGAGGGTCTTGATGGAGCTTGGCTTGGCTTCGATTAGCAGAATTTGTCTAGTTGGCTTTCATTTGGGCTCTTTCAGACACGTTTGCCTAGGCTCCTATTATTTAGGGATATTTGACATGTAGTGGAGCACCCTTGTTTTGGTATGGTCATGTGCAGAATCACTCCCTGGTTCACCAGCTTCAGACGGTTTGAGGATCTGACATGTATTGAGAGAGATATTAATATTTGATTGATTTAATTAAATATTAATTATTTGGCATATTTTAATTATGAAACCCTAATTCTTAATTATGAAACCCTAATTAGGGAAAGCACACCTTTTTGGAGGATATAAGGGTTTCTTATTGGAGGGAGGCAAATTATTCATTGATTATGATTGTTGATTATTGCTAAGAATTCTTCTGAGAAGACTGAGGCAAGGGTTCCAGTATTCCATTTGCATTGGAGAACATCCACTCCTCATTGTGTGTGATTCAGAGGTTGTGAGAGATCAGCCAACCTATTGCCAATTTGAGAGATAACTTCATACAGAAGTTATCACAGAGGTTTACAGGTATTTCTTTATTTAGGTTTTGTTTTAGAAATTGTCCAGATTAAGCTTTTCTATATTAGTGCCATATTTCTTGAGATCTGGTATTTAGCATAGAGGCCGCAACATATTATCTTGATTCTATATGAAATCCATATCTATCTGTATAATTCTGTATAATTCTGCATCAGGTCGTACAGAGCTGCAGGCAGCTCAGAGACTGACATCGGTCAACTTCATATCGATGACGACAGAGCAGATCGATCGACTGAGACCGACATCGATAGTATATCGATCGATGATGATAATATAACCGATGTTGGCGACTGTGTTTTGACACAGAAACCTGAGCCGTTGTAGATTCAGGTTTTATTTCTAGATTTTCAAAAGACCAAGGTTTTAAGACAGTATTTTCATATTCTTTTATATGCATTGATAGAGGACATCTATTGTAATCATCTGGATGAATAAATAAGATCATTAATTTTCCAGTTAAGAGATTATACTGTGGTTTATTTGAATTTATCTTGCAAAATCGCATCTTTATTCATGCAAAAACATCAAAAGGCAAAATATAGAGAAATAGTAAAAAAAATATTCAATTTCAAAATTGAAGGGAAAAAGTGGATATTACAGTGGTATCAGAGCTAAATTCTGCCATCCTGTTGGGTAGATTGAACATTTAATCAGCTAGCTAATCATGATTACTTCAAGTAATCAGACACAGTGGGACAAGGATATGGAGAAGCTAAAACAAAGTTTGAATATGTTGGTTGAAAACTAGAGGAGGATGAATGAATTTCTTTCAGACCCTACATTCGAAGACAAATTAACACGGTATATGGCATCCGTTGTTAAAGGGTCCACAACACAAAGCGAAAAGAAGGAGAAACAAGAGGTCTCTACAGGGTTGATGGCAACCCTACACCAGTTTTTAGACATGTTGATTTGGCTCAAGAGGATATGAGGGCAGCCATGGGGAATGAGTTGTTTATATCATCTTTGCAAGAAGTTTCACTTGAGACTTCTACATTGGAGGCCAGCATAGAGCATGCTAATGATATGAATAATAAGGGTATGGATTCTTTGGATGATCATATTGCTACTTCATCTTCACATCATGAACATCAAACTTGGAAGGATGTGGAAAGGACACAAAATTTATGTGATATGTGGTCACAAAGGGCCAAGGAGGCTAGATTAGTGGCTGCCAATGCAAGATAGCATCTTTAAGACATAAAAGGAAAGGTCAATCTCTCCAGCATGGAGAGACAAAAAGGAGTTACAGCAGGGTCTTCTTGTGATGACTTACAGCGAGATCTACAGGAGTCACAGTTTTAGTCAGATGAGGATGAGTCTGATGCTTGCATGCAGAGTGTGGAGGTGTACTCAGATGTTAGTACACTGAGTGTTGATGGTGAGTACATTCCTACAGTTGTTGCTGAGGAACATGTTGTTGGGGCTGACACACATGTTCAAGATTTGGAAGTACCTGGTCCTGATGAGTTTGGGATACCAATGGAGTCGAGTCTCCAGATTGATTCTTCTCACACAGATGACAGTGTGGTACAGCTGGTTGTGCCACCTTTACAGAGGGATCAGTTGTGGTGTGCGGGGGAGTATGTTGATGCTTTCGCGTATAATTTTTACTGCACTAAATCATTCATGGAGTATTTGTTGGATAGTGCAGGTGTTCATCTGGACTCGCATAAAAAGACAGAAGGTGTTCTCATTTGAGGTACTAGTGCTATTAGTAGATGGGTTGGAGAGATTATAGTGATCCTTTCTACTATGCTACCTCATAGGGATTTTGAGGTGGGGTTTGTTGAGTGGGTTGCACAGGGTCCTATCCAGCCTATAGCTACTCGGAGTCAGAGATTGGAGCCATCTATTGATTCCTAGTTCGGTGATAGTGAGCCAGTGGCAGAGTTTGGGGGTTCTTATCAGCATTATATGATGGGGTATGCTCATTATTCTTCTCTTGACTCAGAGATCAAAGATTTGATTTCACGCAGGTGTAGATCGACACCCGTTTCTTACCATCCATTATGGGATGGATTTGCACCATATTTTGCAGATGGGATTGGCAGTTGCAAGTTACACAGCCTACAATATCAACACACCCAAGACAGTTTATTAGAGATTGGATTTGGTGTCAGTGACTCAGGTACCTATGGTTGTCATATCCACGGTGCAGTTGGGTGCAAGTGTTAGTTAGATAGGGACTTGAGTTTTGACAGAGTTGATGTTTTAGTTGGCTTGAGTTCCACAGAGTGGTTTCTTCTATCGACATTTACAGTTGGTCTTCAGATAATTTTGTCAGTGATGTCAGTTGTTTGGGTGTTGAGTGCAGTTTCTCAGTTGCTGATTTTTGTGCTTTTGATGCTGTTGATGCTGATGATTTCTTCACAGGGGTTGATTGCTGACATGAGGGATGTTACACAACCTTTTCCTTGGGATCTAGGTGGATCGAGTGGTTTATTGTTCCGCGATTGCTTGGGGGCAAGCAATTTCAGGAGGGGCAAATTGTCATGTCCCCTTTTTTAGTGACATCGTTAGAGTTGATGGTTAGCCTATTATGTGACCCTCGTAGGCTGATAGGATGGATAGAGGGTGTTGATGGAGCTTGGCTTGGCTTCGATTAGCAGAATTTGTCTAGTTGGCTTTCATTCATGCTCTTTCAGACACATTTACCTGAGATCCTATTATTTAGGGATATTTGACATGCAATGGAGCACCCTTGTTTTGGTATGGTCATGTGCAAAATCACTCCCTGGTTCACCAGCTTTAGACAGTTCGAGGATCTGACATGTATTGAGGGAGATATTAATATTTGATTGATTTAATTAAATATTAATTATTTGGCCTATTTTAATTATGAAACCCTAATTCTTAATTATGAAACCCTAATTAGGGCAAGCACACCTTTTTAGAGGATATAAGGGTTTCTTATTGGAGGGAGGCAAATTATCTATTGATTATGATTGTTGATTATTGCTAAGAATTCTTCTGAGAAGACTGAGCCAAGGGTTCTAGTATTCCATTTGCATTGAAGAATGTCCACTCTTCATTGTGTGTGATTCAGAGGTTGTGAGAGATCAGTTGATCTATTGCCAGTTTGAGAGATAACTTCATACAGAAGTTATCACAGAGGTTTACAGGTATTTCTTTATTTAGGTTTTGTTTTATAAATTGTCCAGATTAAGCTTTTCTGTATTAGTGCCATATGTCTTAAGATCTGGTATTCAGCATAGAGGCCGCAACATATTATCTTGCTTCTGTACGGAATCCATACCGATTCGTGTAATTTTGTATAGATTTGCATCAGGTCGTACAGAGCCTCAGGCAGCTCAGAGACCGACATCGGCAGTCCAGAGACCAACATCGATTGACTTTATACTGACGACAGTAGAGCAGATCGACCGACTGAGACCAACGTCGGTAGTATATCGACCGATGACGGTAATATAACTGACGTCGGTGACTGTGTTTTAACACAGAAACCCAAGCCATTTTAGATTCAGGTTTTATTTCCAAATTTGCAAAAGACCAGGGTTTTAAGACAAAATTTTCATATTCTTTTATATGCATTGACAGAGGACATCTATTGTAATCATCTGGACAAATAAATAAGATCATTGATTTGCCAGTTAAGAGATTATACTGTGGTTTATTTGTTTATTTGAATTTATCTTGCAAAATCGCATCTTTATTCATGCAAAAACATCAAAAGGCAAAATACAGAGAAATAGTAAAAAAAATATTCAGTTTCAAAATTGAAGGGAAACAGGGGATATTACAGCAACAATATATGCTAGCTATAACCAAACACTCTCATAATCATGTACTGCACATAAGTGCTCAACATTGGATACATATAACTAACAGTCAATCAATCAATCATTTACGAAGAACTCATAAACTTGCAATAACATTCCTTTCAACAACTTGTTCTTTTTACTGAAAGACTGTTTTAGTATAGTTATAGTTTTGGATCTCATGGACACTTGATGATTCAAAATAACCAACTGTTGACTATAAGTATAGGTATATGCTCCCACACACCCATTTCCCTTGTACATAAAAACCATATTGCACTATATACCACATAAAAGTATTCATCCATATAGAAATATTACATTCATCCACAATCATCAAAATCTCGTTATCGTGATTAATTCCCAAACATACCCACTCTATGATACCCTATTTTATTATGGTATGATGTTCTTGAGTTCAACTACTCTATGCCAACAACTTATTCAAAATAAGATTGAAAATCAATCTTCTTTGAAAAATTAGTTATATGTTGAACGAATAAGACCCTCATTAACAACATGTGTATGAGCAAGGTACTCCACAATAATATTTATTTAAGAGAATGTAATTAATTTAAAAGTAAGATATCCACATAT
>JARHVA010000219.1:4862500-4875000 GCA_037957365.1 Torreya grandis | reverse complement strand
TACCATTCTTCCAGAATTAGTTGATCACTTCACACAAATCTATAACATAAAAAAACCTATTCATTGCAAGATCACTGAAGGAAAGGTTGGCCATAAATTTGAAGAGTTTGCCTTTGCATGAAAATGAAAACCTTTGAGAACTGAGGGGAGAAGGGGGAAAGGGTACTGCTAGAATATGGAATGAAAAGTCAATCAAATTTCTATGAGACTTCATCTAAATCATAGTTCAAATTCAAGTCAATTTAGTGATTATTGTCATGGGAAACTGATGTATCAAGATGTCAATCCTAGAGAGTATTTTGGTTTGATATGTCTACCTATGATAAAAACCTTTGGATTCCATTTTGGTAGGTGCACTAATCATCATTTTCCCATAAAGACATTCATTCATCTCTTTCCTCCCCATTGACCATATGATTGAGATGACATGGTAGATCAAAACACATAAAGTGGTGGTAGGCCATGGGGAAAGTGATTGGGTGGTTTGACCACAAAGACTCAACACACTCAACTCCCTCTATACCTATATATAAAGAGGAGGGGTTGAGGGCCCCAACTCTATCTAGGGTGAATTCGAGCCCCATCGATCTATTTGGGGAGAGGCAAACCTTAGCCTAAAGGCTTATATAGGAGTGGTTGAGTGCCAACTAGATTCCCTCAGCCTCTTAGAGAGGAGGGAGAACATCGACCCTCTCCCTATATCTATAGATGGATAAAAGTTAGTCAAGTGCATAAATGACCCAAATCTATCTAAGGGGTCACCATATAGAGATATAGGGTATCAAATCTTTATATATAGCCAAGCCACCCTTGACCCAACCCCCTAATCCCCTATGTGGATAGATGGCCCCCCAACTGTCTATGGTTTTTTGTCAACCCTCTATATAGTATAGAGAGATGGCCCCCAATCCCCTCTAAATATTTAGGGTGGGTGACCACCTATCTATATAGGGGGCACATACTAGATACCCCCCATAGAGCCCCCCATAGAGACCCAGCCCTAGGTAGAGCCCTAGCCCTAGGTAGAGACTTGAGGTTGGGGATCTATGAGGGGTGGTATAGGGGCCAGATAGAGTGGGGCCCCCTCTCTATATGCCCTAACTGGGCTTGATGACTAGATAAAAGTGATATGGAAACACTGATCAACATCAAGCTAATCCTTTTTAGGAGGTTCCCATAAATGCTACCTCTAGGTGCATGATTGGATAGCCCCTTATACATGGATGATGCATATTTTGAATAATTCTAATGACTTTCCCTCCTGAAAAACCAAGTGCTTCAAATTCCTCTTCCTATGCATTCATAGTAGATAACATAGTAGATAGAACATGGTTAGTGCAATTAGTAGGAGACTTCTACAAACCCTCCCTTGTCCCTCCTTTAATCACTTGGTCATGAAATACTCCCTTCATATGGAGAACTGCATATAGATATGGGGTCTCAATCATTTCTTGGCACCAGATTATAGCTTGGATAAGAGAATATGTTTTCCTATAGAAAACTTGACCACCAGGACTTGCTCTACTACTACCTACCCTACTCGATCATGCCACCCATAACCACAACTATAGGTGAGGATAAGGGTGAGGGTGAGGGATTTAAGGCATAGGCATAGATATTTAGACAGGGCCTTACTCTTTCCTCTCCTTGGTGCTACCCTTTTATTCCCAATGGATAATATAAATCTAAGTCTAGATGTGGGAAGGGGAGGTACCCTCCTCTCTCTATATATGGGGAGTTTATTGTTCCCCCCCATCTCCCCTCTCTATATAGATTTTATTCTAAATTAAACTCTAAACTAAGATATACCATGGGGAGCTTAAAAATAGAGACCATGCCTCCTCTAGATTGGATAAATGGGGAAATGGGTTCTAACAAATAGATGCCCAAGAATAACTCCTCAAGAAATTAGGGAGGGTAATGTCTAACTGCCTGGGGTCTGGATTGGGATTGGTAGAAAAATATATAGACCTAGGAGGATTGATGAGGATAATGGGCATGATGATAGGGATAATGCCAAAAAAATAAAATAATTCTAAATGGGTATAACTATTATTTGAATGAAGTGGAAAAAATGTGATCCTTGTTGTTTGGTGGGACAAACATGAATGCCTCCATTGGATAGGTCAAAATTGAATATGTTTATCAAAGTGATTCTCTAATTTCTTAGGATGTCTCTTCCAAATTGAGGGATGGAACAAGATCATTTCATTCCATTTTTGGTTGAATAGCTCAGGATATTCCATTAGTCATGCCCAAAGGGGTGGGGGGATCTATATTTGTTGTTTGGGTTGATTGAAAGGTTTATAAATCAATAGAACCAAATGTAGAGAGTATGATAAAACCTTATGTAATGCATTTCAACATCAAATAGATTATGCTTATGTGAAAGTATCTACTCGTTATGTAATCTTAGGTGTCAAAGTATGGATCCCATTCTCAAAGGAAAGAAGGGGCGTATTATATCCAAAATGTACAAGATATTGTAAATAATAGAAAGGTGTATGCAACAGGGGTTATGAATTGGGAGGTACACAACTTAGTTTTGGAAGATATGGCATCAAAAGTTATGGATCTAATTGTATCTCATATCGATCCATTAAATTAGTGCATCATGTTTTAAGCAAACAATTTGAAGTAATGGGAAAATATGGGTAAGAGTATTTGTCGATCTCCCTATTTTTGGTAAACCCACAGAAGTGAGAATGGGAAAAGGGAAATGGAATCCTATGGGTTGTATTGCTTGTGCATCCATGGGATAAATCCTATTTGAAATATATGGTGCAATTTTATCAGATGCTCAAGAAGCTATTGCATTAGCAATGCATAAACATTATTTATCTACCAAGTTCATTCACTGCTCGTAATAGAGTTTTAAATTGACCATCTATTCCATTAATTAGTTAGTTAGGGGTTAGGGGATTACTTGGTTTGGTATAACACATTTTGGGTGAGACTGGTACATTTCATGCATGTTGGTATGAACATGATAGATCCTACACAGGTGTGGTGTACCATGAACTAAACCCATAGATATGATATAGTGGATAGGGCCTTCAATTTATTTTTTAAGGCTAGGTCATGGATTGTCAACCCAACCCAACCTAACTATATATAAATTTAAATTTAAATTCTAATTCTAATATAATAATTGCATCACTTTATCTCTCTCTCTCGATGGTATGTAATTGGCTTAGTGAGTGTCGTGGTTCTCATCAAATGAGATAATGAGATGTGAACAGTCATTTGTAATAGATTAACTTTAATTAACTTGACATGAAATTTATATTCTAGGGAAGGATGATGTACTATGATAATTTCCATTTCTCTGAGCCCTTTTTTGGTCTCTAGTTCAATGGTTGTACACACCAAGAATCTACTACATCCCATTCCATCCTCCATCCCAATGTTTCACAACACCTTAGGTTCACCCATTTTATTAGGTCTTGAGCCCCCCACCATGATCTCCCCAGTGGTTCATACAGGATCTATTTCCATTTCATCCTTACCCATGGTTATGACATCAAATATTCAAATAGCGGAGACTCATGAAAAGGTATCCCGTTATCCACCAGTGAGTAGTATTATTAGATTGATACTTTGGTGGGAAATGTCCCCCATCCTAGATAATGATCACATTCTATTATTACCAATGAGCATAAGTAAAATCTCACTTAGATATACATTTTATGATGGGTAGATATAGGGTTGGACCAATTCAGAAACATTAGACAATTTACTTCATACCTACTATTCCATTTGGTTCCTTGTTTCTAGTCCTATTCTATCAGTAGCCATGATTTGGGCTACAGTACTGAATATGCATAGGAATAATAAAGTGAAGACATAAGACGTATTCTAAAAAAATTATATTGATTCCAAGAGGACTATGATGAGGAGGATGACATACTAACCCTTATATATCTTATCCAGAAGGTAGAATTAGTAACGTTACATTGAGTAAGATATAGAAGGGCTTGACCATATGGATAAGAT
This sequence comes from Torreya grandis, assembly GCA_037957365.1. NCBI lineage: Eukaryota > Viridiplantae > Streptophyta > Pinopsida > Cupressales > Taxaceae > Torreya > Torreya grandis. The sequence goes on along the minus strand of JARHVA010000219.1, from coordinate 4,871,004 downwards.
AAGATAAGAGAATATATATAGGGGTGGGGAGTTTAATATGTTATATATTGGGGAGCCCACATCCATATAAAACTTAGAATATATAGATGTGGTTTTGTATTGAACTAGAAGGGAATGAGGATGTGAGACTTACATGATATGAATGCCTGATCGACCTAGTCATTTTAGGTAATCTCTTCCTATAATGGAAACATAATGATCATTATTCCTTGACCCCCATCCCAATATAGGGGATAGGAGATTTACCTCACAACTTTGACCTTCAGTCCTATCAAATACATATAGCCATTGGTGGCCCCCCAAAATCAATAGTGCATAGAAAATGACCTCGACACTCATCCTCTCCCCTCTCTATAACTATGTCTATGGGCTATGGGTTGGCAACCCCATCCCATAGCCCTTATATATAGAGGGGAGGTCTCCCTAGATAGAGTTGGGTTAGTGGTCCCATCCTTGAATGGAAGAATGACCTCGACCATATATCTAGATAGTTGAGGGAGCCTAAATAGTGGTGGGGATTTTTGCCTCCCCCTTAGATAGCGTTGGGGAGCATTGAGCTACTTCTTGTTGTTGTAATTTATGGGACATAGTAGATCTATGAGTGAGCTAGTTTAGAATTAGTAGATCAGTAATTCCTAGTTGGTTATGGTAGATAACATAAGAAGAATGCAGATACAAAGGGAATAGAGTCTAGCTAGATGGATAAGATCGGAGTCCAATAGATTAGAGATATCCTTTACTTTATAGATAGGGTGATTTCACCACATTGTCTGGGGGCTTGGGTACTACTATTATGAATGAATAAAATTAATCTAGTTTTAGATAGAGATAGAGGGGTCCACATGGGTTTTGTCATTACTCTCAATTCTAATAGCTTTCAACATCTTGGACAAATTAGTGGTATTGTATTATAAGATTAGCTAATAGACACCCAAATATCCTCTTTGTCATTAAGTACTATATAGAGGGGAAAGGGGAATGAGGAATAATGATCTAGTGATACCATATACATGATCTAATATATATTCTATATAAAGGTGGTCGAACCCTAATGGAAGTCGAGTCGATTTGAGTGATCTAAGATCTCACTCAATAGATTATTCAAGTACTCGTATAGTGAGTGATCTGGGAGTCTAGGCAAAGGGATAATAGTGACTTTGGCTAAGGATCCCTATCTATCTATCTATCTATGGGGGAGGCTATATATATATTTGATATATATAGGTAGCCCTCTATTTCCCATATATAGAGGGGGACCCTATATACGGACCTACCTAGATAGATAAGATAATATAGATAGACCGGACCCTATATAGAGAGGGGAATTATGCTCAAAATAAGATCCCCAGATAGATATAGGGGCTACACTCAAGTCTTGATAGACCTAACCTTATAGAGAGAGGGGGTGATACATATTAATAGACCCAACCCTATATAGAGAGGGGGGATATGCTCAAGAGTCCTAGATAGACCCTATAGAGAGAGGGGGGCTATGTCTTGATATACTCAACCCTATAGAGAGAGGGGGACTACGTCTCGATAGACCCAAACCTATAGAGAGATGGGGATATACGTCTTGATAAACCCAACCCTAGAAAGAGAGGGGGGATACACTCAAGATAAGATAGATAGGGGTGCCACCCCCAATTGTATATAGTTAATCTATATAGAGGGGGGAAACCCCAACCATATAAATTGAAATGAATCTATATATATGGGAATTAGTTTAAAAATATCTATATTGGGGTCCCAAGGAGCATAGGCCCAATATAGATATAGAGGGCCCAACCCCCCCATATAGATAGATAGATAGGAACATTGAGGAGCATGGGTCCCATATAGATATATAGGGATAAGAATATCCCCACCTATATCATATTGAGGTAGGTTAGGTATTGTTTGATTATCAGCATCGTGCCCACTATATATAGTTTAATTGGCCTTTTAAGCCCATGACTTTGACTCAATATTTAGACTCTAACTCAAGCTTCAAATATACACCCAATCCCCCTGTATATATATCCACCACCCTATATATTTATTTGATATAGTTGAGTTTAGATTTTAAATCTTTATTTAAGATATATAGTGGGGTGCCAAAAAAAAAAAATATTATGGAGGATATAATCTATAGATAGAGATAGAGTCTATATTCTCTATGGGGGATTGGCATTGAGTTTATATATCCATTATAGATAGATATGGATCAATTTAGAATCTATATATGGGGTGGGGGTACCAATGCCAATGCCAATAAACTCTATCTCAATCTATCGACCATGCCAAAAAATATAGACTATGGGGGGCACAGTCTAGATTCACTATGATAGCTAGAGATTGGATTCGACCCCATCCCCAACTGGATATAGGGATAGGGGGATATATAGAGTGAGGGTAAATAGTCTATAGTTTCATTAGCATTAGGTATATATTCACTATGAGATAGAGGTAAAGGGGCCGGCAAAGTATATAGTTATTTTAGATATCCCCTGTAAATAGGTATGGCTCCCATATCCCATCTAGTTTATTTTATATACAGGGGGGAGGGGGAGCCAAGAAAATACATACTGTGTCAGTTAAAATATAGACTATGGGGGGGCACAATATAGATTCACTATGATAGATAGAGATAGAGGGGGTGGCATGGTCTAGATTAACTATGGATTTCTATGGGGACAATGTATAGATAGAGATAGAGTCTACCATTCACTATGGGGAGTCTATATCAAGTTCAGATATGGGGTGGGGGGCATAGTATCTATTAGAGTTTAGTTTAGTTTATATGGGGGGGAGGGGAGAGGGGGCCCTTACTATATATATTAGATTATATATAGATATGGGATTGAAATTGAGATTATTAATTTATAAGGGTAGGCTTACTAACACACTATACATTATAATGAGTTGTGTAAGACTATATATGGGGGGAATCCCCTACCCCTATATGTTGTTGTCTACTCTCAAGTGATCAACAAAAAAATAAGGTGCCCTAACCTATATAGAGAGATGGGAGAGATGGCCTTCTCTACTATCTATTGCCAAACTGGGGGATAGGTTAAGGCTAATCCATAGAGTGGAGATATTATATTACTTACATATAATATGGGTATATAGGTCAGTTGTACACACACACACACACACAAATATATATGGATAAGGGATGGTTCTATAGTGAGTTGACCCACTCTTTCTAGAGAGAGATAGCGCATCCTTGACTACCCTATTTATCTATCCATCCAATCTCCACAGTATATAGATAGAGATATATATAGATTATACCATTCACTATGGGGGATTGGCATTGGCCCCTAGATAGATATATAGGATGCATGGGATTAACTTAATATTTTTAGGGATGGGGATAGATAAGGGCATCTATAAGCTCATCTTTCACATGAGAAGAGAAATATACATCAACATCGATCTAAGTGGAGTTAATGAGATATCATATAAAGTTGGTGAGGATGGGGGCAAGCTCCCATGGCTCCCTACCCTACCCTTCACTATAGATGTTGATGCTTTGAGAGATATTTTACTATACATAATAACTAGTCATGTTAGAGAGTGCCAATTCTTGAATCCTGACTCCTAACTCTATATTCTTGGGAGGATGAGGGAGATTATAGATATATATCCTTTAACCATTTAAACTAGAGCCCCCCTATATATATCTATCTATATGGGGAGAGGAACAAATCTATTCCCAAAGGGAGTGGACACCAACCACTCCACTCTAGAGTACCGATCAGGACTAACAAATATGAAGTACTACCTTCTCGCTCTACCCATATAATGAGGGACAACTACTCTATAGCTGTTAGGACATGACACTGCTCTTTTTTTTATCATCAATAGATTAGGATTTAATTTAAAGTAGGTTAGGGCGGGATGTCACCATATAGATAAGTATTCACTATGCTCAAGATAAGATAAGCCAAATAGACAACCAATCTCTATATAGGGTCGAGAGGGGGGGATATGCTCAAGATAAGATAACATATATAGGGGTGGGGGGGTCAAGTGGAATTTTTATATCTAATGATGGTCAAGCTATATAGAGTTAGATTTTAGTTTAGTCTAGTTTAGAAGGGGGAGGGCCCCCCTCCCCCTATATATATCTGTCATATATATATATATTAGATAGGCATAGATAGATAGGGTTTTCTCCCCTTCCCCCTATAAAAATCTGATCTACTCTATTTTGGGGCCTCCCCTCCATACCATATAGGGGAAGGGACTTTTCCCTCTAATTTTATAGATATGACCAATGACCTATCTATATAGTGGCCATAGATAGACCTATATCTATATGGGTTTATGGTGGATGCATCACTAATTCACCAAAGGTTTGTATTCCTATCTCTATCTAGATTAGATCATTTTGCATGCATTTTTAAATTAGGTACATCTCTGGCATATAGATTAGATCAGATCATTCATCTCATTCAGGCACCAAATCATTAAATATAAAAACTCTCTACAGGTTTGAACCCCCCATATATATATGAGAGTGGGTCCATAGATTCAAAAGATCTAATCTAGCATCCCATCCCCATCTATATATAGGATAGGGTCCTTATCTCTATATCTATATCTATACTCTAGATAGGGTCTAATTGATCGAGAGCATATATATGGATGGATATCAATAGATTTCATCAATTAGATATGTATTATATATATAGATGGTGTGATAGGTATTACACTACTAGTCACCCCTCAAGGTAGTCGAGTCACCCAACATAAATAGTCATCCAAACTACCAACTATATATAGGGCCAATAGATAAGTTCAAGAGTGGCCCCTATCCCCATATCTATCTATATACAAGGACCCTCTTTAAATATCTCTATGGGGAGGGGTCACTCGATCGCCCTACCCCATAGAGAGATTGGATGGGTAGAAAGGGTTAAGTACTCAACTGGTAGTCCTATATATCTATGGGATATATGGTATGGTGAGGGAGGCTTGGAAATCAACTAGTAGATTGAATATATAGATAGGCCCTCTCCCAACCTGACATAAGAACCCCCCATCTAATATAAATCTAAATCCCCATTAAACTCTAGATGGATAAATCTATATATGGGGTGGGGTGTTACCCCATCTATCTTTATCTCATAATGAATCTAGACCATGCCACCCCACTTTATATCTATCTATCATAGTTAATATATACTATGATAATGAAACTATATATAGTGCCACCCTCCACAATATATATATTTTTTGTCACCCCTATAGATCTATATGGTTATTATATAATGGATATAGTGGCATCCCCGACCCCATATATAGCCATATAGTGTTAAATGGGGCCATATAGAGTTTAATGGGGGACATATAAAGTTTAATGGGGATTAGATTAGATAGGGGTTGGTCATATAATAGATTAGGATCTAATCACCAATTTGGTAGAGTAGGATTTGGTCACCCTACCCTATAGATAGATAGATCAATAGATAAATAGGGGCTCTGGTCACCCTATAGATAGAGTGATGCCCTATAGATATGATAGATAGGGGCTCAAATTAGATTAAATATAGGTTTCCAAATAGACAGGGATTTATAGAGGGTTTAAGGTTGGGTTGAGTGCCCATCTATTCTATCTATACAACTTATCTATCTATTTAGTATAGATTGAACCATATATATAGATAGATGACCCCCCCTTTTATATATATATATATATATATATATATATATATATATATATATATATATATATATATATATCTATTTGGGAGAAAGGTCTTTCCATCTATTCTATTCCATTAGGGGAATGGAGGGCCTATATATATAGATATGGCTATGCAGGGTAGCTATATAATAGATCCTGACTACCCACTAATCTATCTCATCAAGCATGAATAAGATCTATATCTATCAGTTGTTTTTATCTTATCTCTATTACCACCAACCTTGACCATCTAGATAGATCCCCATCATCCAAATAAATGTCTAGATAGATAGGATGGAATAACAATATATATATTTATATTGGCACATGATATTCATGGTTCTAACAATGAGTGTGTGATTCAATTCATGGTTCCAATTCATGTAATCACATTGATCACCTAGCTTACCTCCTACCCTAGAATGTGGATAAAAAGAAGTTATAATAAGTGGTTTCTATAGTGGATAGGTATTTGATTGAATATTAGTGGGCTAAGATAAGATAGGACCTATTAAGTTAAGATAATATGGGCCTTTGATTGAATAGAATTATTTAGGCCATGGGGGTCATATAGAGAGATTCAAGCCTCCTCCTCTAGAAATAATGGCAGGTCATTCAGTTAAGTGCTCAACTACCTCTAGGGTTGGAGGCAAGGAGAATGACTAGCTCTAATCAGGGGTGATTATATTAGATAGGATGATCTGAGTGCCTATTGGTAGTAGAGTATAGGCATTGGGGCCTTTCTAATCTATAGGCTTCCCCCTTTTCTATTATATGGGTGAGATAGAGATAGATAGTTTAGGGCTTCTAGGCCTCTACTCTGAATGGGGCCCCTATATCTATATGGGGATGGGGCCCTTATCTAGAGTCTAGGGTTATCTTATCTATTTTGGGCCCCTATATATATAGGGTTGGGCCCCTATCTAGGATCTAAATTGATATCACGTATATGATCTTTAATCTAATCATTATATGGATACCTGCGTGATATGACAAAACATTGATATCATATAATCTCAGATAGATATATAAGCCTCCCAAATAGATATATAGGCAATTGCCTATAAATCTATATGGTCCCTGTCTATCTAAGAGCTAAGAGCTAGATTATAAATATCCTACACCATCTATATATCCCCCTATAACTATATGGTCCCCCTCTTTATATAGGGTCTATCTGGCTATTTGCTATCTAGGCACCAATCTAGATGGATAACAGACTATCAGATTAATCTTATCCTCAAGTTGGGGGAAAATAAATACCACATTTCTCTACCCATCTATATATGTATATGAAAGTAGGTGCCTATATAAATAGATAAATAGATATATAAGTAGATAAATATAGGAGCATAAATGACTTGCCTAAAATGGCGGAGGAAGGAGAACCCCACCACCCCTATATATCTTATCCCATATATATATATATATATATATAGATAGAGAGAATGAGGTCCCCTATCTCTAGTTGGTACCCTATATGTATAGATGGTGACTAAAAACTAGAGACTAGAGAGATTGAGTCAATATAAATCTATATATGGGGTGGGGGCATAATATATAGTTGAATTGGACACCCCCATATATATATATATATATATATGGCTATCTAGGGAGGGGGTGGTTATCTATGGATAGTCTCATAGTCATGAAAGGCCTTTGGCCAAATAAAATTTATATATCTAGATAGCCACCCCATATAGAATAGGATCATTAGCATATATATGTCGCCGAATACACCCCCCATATTTATATAGGTGATTGTAAATGCACCTCACATATATATGTAGGTGATTGTACTTGACCACCATCCAGATAATTTATATTTATAGGGGGATGAGAACACCTCTACTATAAATATAGGGAGGCCCTCCTTCAACCCCCTATATATAAATGGAGTAGCAAATAATCTATCTTATCTAGTTAGTTAGCCCAATCATCCACTAGGTGTCCTATCCCCTATTCCTTATCTATATAAATGGGAGGGGAGGGTAGGGAAGAGGCACTTTCACATTGGGTATTCTCTATTAGCTCAAGTGGCTTGGATATATAAATGGGAGGACTATATCTAAATCTCATTTATGGTAGTTGGAGACTAGACTATGCCCTATCTGGATTATGTCAAACCAACTAGTAGATACTAGGCTTGTCTAACCATGAAGGATCCTTCCATCTGAGAAGAGCCTAGCCTATATCTCTATCTCTATCTATACATCTAGTTGCACTCACCTAATGAAACCCCTATCTATCTGAAGGGCATCTTATCACCCTCCCCACCATAGATCTATAGGAGTGGTCATAACATAGAGTATGGGAAGGTGAAGGCCCCTATCTTATCTATATATGGGGATGCTCCCCTATATGCACTCATAATGTATTGATTGGACTCTAGAGAGTCCTCCCTATTAGGAGAGCACCCCTATCTATATATAAGTAACTACCTCCCATATATATAAATAGTGGTTGGCCAAGTGTCAACTAGAATCTAGAGAGTCCTACCTATTGGGTAGAGAAGGTTGACCTAACTATATCTAAGGGACTACTAGTAAGTTGACTTGGGAGGAACTAGGCTCTCCCTGTTGATTATTATATAGAATCCATGGCCCATATAGAATCAAATCTATGGAAAGCATATAGCTTAGAAAGTAGAGTGTACATGGCTCAAATAGATAGGGCATATCTCCTTATCTATATAGAGGATTAAAATTTTATCTATTACTATTATAGGGTGGGTAGGGTGTAAGGGACCACCCACCTCTATACCATAGCTATAGGGGTCGAGGGCCCCTATCTAATTCTATAGGGGGCTCAACCTCCCTATATT
>JARHVA010000219.1:4852500-4857500 GCA_037957365.1 Torreya grandis | reverse complement strand
TTTATATATTGGGGGTGGCTTCTTTATATAAATGGGATAGGGAGCCCGTCTCCCTTTGTATTTAAACTCAACTCAATAAACTTAACTTAAATTAACTTAACTTAACTTAACTTAACTTTATATAGATGGGGGGTTATCCCCCCTCTATATAGATTAATGATAGATAGTTGGGCTACCCCCAACCCCTCTCTCTATATATGGGGATTGAGTTAGTTTCCTATATATAGAGAGTGGAGAGGGGCTCTATATATGGGGGGTATCCTCTCCTTTTCTCCTCTCTATTTAAATAGTTTTAAACTAAACTCCCATCTATATATAGAGGGAAATCCCATATAGATATAGATGCCATCAGTTTAGTTTCCTGTCCTATATATAGAGAGGGGTTTCCAAAAAAATGATAGACAATGTCCCCCCTCCCCCCTCCCCCCTCTATATAGATTGATTGATTAACTATAGGAAGTTAGGGATGGTCCCTCTCTCTCTATATATGGGAATCCCCTCTCCTCTCTCCCTCTCTATTAAAAATTAACTCAAATTTATAGGGTTGATAAAAAAATTATGGATAGTTGGGGGTGGCACCCCTCTCCCCTCTATATATATATGGGATGGGATGGGATGGGGTTAGATAAAGCTAGAGGGGCCTAAGCCTTATATATCTATCTCGGTTATATCTATATAGTTTGGGGGGGGGGTGGGATCTCTATATATGGTGTTTATTTGACCCTCCCTATATATATCTTATCTTATCTTATCTCATCTCATCTTTTTTGGATCATAGATATGGTGACCCCTATCTAGACTCTAGATGGGGTGGGACACTATATATCTATAGATGCCCTGATATATATAGGCTCCATGGTTTGAAGAGGGGCCCTATTTATCTATGGGGCCTAACAGATGTGGGTAAGGACCCCCTAGATATAGTTGGTGATGGTGCTCTCTCCTACCCCTATATATATTGGGCCTATCCTATAATCTAGATTATAGTGATAGTGATAGTGATACAATCCATCCATCCTCCATTCTTGACTGAGACCATTTGTATTATAGACACTTTGATTAAGACTTCCTACTGCCATATATAACCATAATTGTCTAGGGCCTTAAATATATATAAATTGGTGGGATAGGGATATGGGAAGAAACTAGATATATAGAGGGGGTCACCACAATTTAGGGAGACTAGATATCCCTCTCTCGAGGTGTAGAGAAGAGATTTTTGTTAGGACCTACGAGTACAATTGATTACTTCTGTATAAGCAACTAAACACGGAATTGAACCAGAAGTAATAAGTAACTAGAAATTAGAAACAACAAAGAATAAGAGATACAAGAGACAATACAATATGTATTAATCTCTTCCAAAAGGAAATACAATGAAGAAATCTCTCTCTTCCTCACACCTCTTGGGTGTATAGTAATTCTCCCTCAAGAGTTCTCTCTCTCTCTCTCTCAATTACAAACAACTCAACTACTGAGTTGTTATTCCCTCTTTGAGACAATCAACTCAATTGTTATTGTACTACATGCTATGAGGATCTAACCCTAGTATATAGTATTCTACAACACTAGGGTTCCATGAGCCATGCATTATCCACCATTAGATCCACCTCTGAATCAAAGGCTCTAATCTGTTTGTCTAAAATTAGTCTGACTAAAATTAGCTTGGCTGAAATTAGAAAAATTGGAAACGCACAGGTGACTGATGTTGATCGCTGTCAGTCTGAAGATGACCGATATCGGCCAATCCCTAACCAATGTCAGTTGCTACCGATTGACCCCTAACTGATGTCGGTTGGTTCTAGCTGATGTCTGCTGATGCTGACAACTGTGTAACCCAGCAACCTCCACATTAGCTCATCAGTGAAGCTTTTAGCTCCACAACTCAACAATCTCCCACTTGGAGATAAATAGCTGCACCTGTACCTATACAGCAACATTCTTTAGCTTGTTTCTCTAGCTTGTTTCTCCCTCTTCAAGTTCAATCTTGAAGACCAACAAAATTTGAATGAAGATTCAACTTCTCCTTTGTTATCGACTTTGTTAACATATCAGCAGGGTTCTTATCCATATGGATCTTTTCTAGCTTCAACTGTCCATCCTCCAATACCTATCTAATGAAGTGGTACCTAAGTTGTATATGTTTGGTTCTTGAATGAAAGGCTGAATTCTTTTCTAAATGAATTGCACTTTGACTATCACTGTAAAATCTACAACTCTCTTGCTCCTTTCCCAACTCTTCCATGAACCGAGTCATCCATATCATTTCTTTGCTAGCCTCTGTGACTGCAATGTATTCTACCTCTGTAGTAGATAGGGCAACAACCTTCTGCAACTTTGAAATCTAGCTAACCATTGTTCCACCAACAGTGAACACATATCTTGTGGTGCTTCTCCTATCATCCAAGTCACCTGCCATATTCGAATCTACATACCCATGTAGAGAAGTGTTTGATCCTCCATAGCATAAATGCCTACTGATGGTCCCTCTTAGATATCTGAGAATCCACTGAATTGCTTTCCAGTGTTCCTTTCTTGGATTGGCCATAAACTTGCTGACAACTCCCATTGCTTGGGGAATATCAGGTCTAGTACATACCATTGCATATATCAAGCTCCCAACTGCTAAAGCATATGGAACTCTACTCATGTACTCAACCTCATCATGTGATTTAGGACACTATTCTTTTCTCAACTTGAAGTGTCCAGCCATATGTGTGCTTACTAGTTTTGCATCCTGCATATTGAACCTCTCCAACACCTTATTCACATAATCCTCTTGAGACAAAATCAAACTGTGATTTTCCCTGTCTCTCTTAATACTCATGCCAAGGATTTTCTTTGCTGCTCCTAAATCCTTCATGGAAAATGTGTGAGCTAATTTTACCTTAAGCTCAGTAATTTTTTGCATGTGTGAACCTGCAACAAGCATATCATCTACATATAGTAACAGGATAATATAACTACCATTATCCAATCTATTAAAATAAACACAATGGTCAGATTGACATTTACTAAAGCCATGCTCTGTCATAAACCTGTCAAACCTCAAATACCATTGTCTTGGAGCTTGCTTAAGACTATATAAGCTTTTCTTCAACCTGCACACAAGTTTCTCCTTACCTTTGACCTCAAAACCTTTCGGCTGATCCATATATATCTCTTCATCCAAATCTCCATGAAGAAATGCTATCTTAATATCAAGCTGCTCAAGGTGTAAATCCTCTATAGCAACTAAAGACAATACAGTCTGAATAGAAGTCATCTTTATTACAAGAAAAAAAATTTCACCAAAGTCAATACCTGGTTTCTATGCAAATCCCTTTACTACCAACCTGGCCTTATGTCTCATTCTTCCATTCTCTCCTTCCTTTAACCTATAAACCCATCTATTTTTTAGTGCTTTCTTTTCGGCTGGTAACTCAACCAAATCCCATGTATGGTTCTATTCCAAGGAATCAATTTCCTCATTCATGCCATGCTCCCACTGTTTCTTGGATTCTACCTGCATTGCCTAATAAAAACTTTCTGGTTCTCTACCATCAGTGAGCAACAAGTAGTATAAATAAGGGGAATAATGAATTGGAGGCTTACTTACCCTTTTAGACCTCGTTTTGCGCATTTGAGACTCATTTACAGGTTGCTGTCTGCCCAAATTTATTTTTGATAGTGATCAATCCCAGTCATCTCTGACCGACATTGGTCTGCACCTGACCGATGTCGATTCCCACTTGATCAACGTCAGTCTCTGTGTTTTTCTGTGAGTGATGATTTTTACCCGTGAGCTCATTTTGGATCATAACCTCATCCAAATCGAGATTGCCCTACTTAGAATTATTCAACCTCTTGAGCTGATCTCTGTACATCACCTTCTCATTGAAAAATACATCATGGCTTCTAATAATTTTGTTAGTTTCTAAATTCCACAACCAAAATTCAAAATCTCCAAAACCATAGCCAATGAAAGTGCATCGCATAGATTTAGCATCCGACTTATTTCTATTTTCTTTATCAATGTGCACAAAAGCTTCAAAACCAAAAACTCTGAGAAATGAAAGATCTACCTTATTACCTATCCACACCTCTTCTAGAATTCCACCATCTAGTGTAGTAGAAGGTCCTCTGTTAATTACGTAAACCGCAGTATCTACAGCTTCTACCCAAAACTTTAAGGGCAAACTAGCATGCAACCTCATACTTCATGCATGCTCTATTATTTTTCTATTCATCCTTTCAGTAACTCCATTTTTTTGAGGTGTCCTTGGAACCATCTTTTCCCTGCATATTCCACTCATAGAATAGTAATTGTTGAATTTATTGCTACAGTACTCACCACCATTGTTAGATCTAAGGCACTTCAATCTCAAACTTGTTTCATTCTCAACCAAAGCTTTCCATTTCTTAAATGTGTCAAAAACATCATTATTCAATAAATCCATACCTTTATTATAGCATCATCAATGAAAGAAACATAATACTGTGATCCTCTAATAGAAGCTACTTGAGCTGGTCCCCACACATTTGTGTGAACAAGCTCCAACTTGTGCTTCTTCTTTGTTGACCCAGTTTTGTGAAACCTCACTTTCTTTTGTTTCCCAAAAATACAATGCTCATAGAAATCTAAATCTATGCTTTTTAAATCTGAAAGCTTACCTTTTGAATTAAGAACATTTATTCCCTTCTCACTCATGTGACCAAGCCTCTAGTGCCACAACTTTGCATCTACATCTGAAGTAGATAAAATAGAAGGAGAATAATCAGTAATACAAGTAGATAGATAAAGTGTACCTACTCTCTTACCTCTAGCCAATACAAGTGCACCCTTGGAAACTTTCCAAGATTCAGCTGTGAGAGTTACTGTACAACCCTCATCACCCAACTTTCCTGTAAAAATCAGATTCCTCTTCAGGATGGGTACATGCATGACATCCTTCAACACCCATGTGTTGCCATTCTACAATTTTAGCTGCACTTTTCCTTTGCCAACAATTTTACAAGGC
>JARHVA010000219.1:4842500-4847500 GCA_037957365.1 Torreya grandis | reverse complement strand
AATCTAGGATAAGATATATATATATATATATATATATATATATATATATATATATATATATATATATATATATATATATATATATATATATATATGGATGGCCAAAGAAACTCCATATATATAGAAATCCCCCCATACTATATATATCTAACCTAGATATATATATATATATAGGGCTTGGGCTAAAAAAATCTAGACTGTGCCACCATATCCATTTTATAATAGCCACAGAGAATTTAATTTGATTTGATTTAATTCAATTTATATATGGGGTGCCACCATATCCATTATATAATTGTCATATATATCTATGGGGTTCCAATGAAACTATAGACTATTCCACCATATCCATTATATAATAGAATGAATAGAATTTATATATTGGCTACCAATAAAATTTAGAGTGTGCTAATGAAACTCTAGACTATGGGGGTGCTAATGAAACTAGATAATAGACTATGCCACCCCCTCTATCTCTATCTAATAGTGAATCTAGATCATGTTGTGCCCCTTATATATCTAAACTCAATTCCCCATATAGAATATATACCCAATGCTAGTGCTAATGCTAATGCCAATGAAACTCTATCTCTATCTCTATCTCTATCTCTATCTCTATCTCTATCTCTATCTCTATCTCTATCTCTATCTCTATCTCTATATCTATCCCTATCCCTATCTCTATCTCTACCTCTATCTCCATCTCTTTCTCTATCTCTATCTATACACTATCCTAATAGAAATCCATAGTGAATCTAGACCCTGCCAATGCTCCCCCTTTATATCTACACTCTAAACTCAATTCTATCTCTATACTTTGCCCCCCACAATATAGATTTTTTTGGCATGGTCTATATTTTCTTGACACCCCTAACCCATATATAGACTCTAATTTGAGATTTAATATCTAAACTCAATCCAATATATATAGAGTCTATGGATAGTATTTTCCCATATATTTATAGGGGATATATAGATGGGGTAGGGGTGAACCCCCAACTATCTATATATAGGGGAGAATATTATTCTCCTATATAGTTATAGGGGGATATATAGATGGGTTAGGGGCCTATCTAAAATCAATAAAGGACCCCCATAGATGTATAGGGAAAGAGAGTGCTCCATATCTATGTATAGGGAAATTATGCCAACTTGAAACTCTCGATATAGTCTCCCCCCAGAGATATATAGTGCAGCCTAGATTATATATCTATCTAGGGTAACTATATTTAGTTTGCACTTGATCAACCTATATATATATATATATATATATATATATATATATATGTATGCGGGGGTGGCTATAACTATATATATATATATATATTTGTCACGCTATCTATAGAGTCTAGAAATAACAATGAGATAGGGACATATATATCTATCTATGACTTTGACCCCCTTTATATATAGATGGCCTCTACATATATGAGACCCTCTATATATATATATGGGAGTTTAGAGTTTGTTTTGGTTATAGTTATAGTTATAATTATCTTAGTTTATATAGAGGGCCGAAAAAACCCTATCTTGGGCCAAAAGATCTAAACCCTATATATAGATAGGGCCAAAGAAACCCTGATAAATATATAAGGATTGAGGGCTAATGAAACTACATAACGGGCCACCCCCAATAGATAGAGCCCATTAAAATATATAGGGTGGTCAACCCCAACCATATAAAGTTAATTTAAGTTGAGTTCCCTATATATATATATATGGGATTTGAATTTAAATATATAGGGGCTCAATATAGAGTCACTACGTCTATAGGGCATGATATATATTAACTATGGATTTCTATGGGGAACCCCCACACCATATATATATTTATATGTAAATGAGAGAGGGGGGGCATAAATCTATATCTATATAGGGCTAGCTACTATATAGAATCTATATAGAGTGGGAGGGGATTTGCCACAAACACACATATATAAGGGATCCCATGAGAGAAATCCATATAGATAAGATAGAGGGGCTCTCCTAGCTTAGTTGTATCACATATATAATAGATGGATGATAGTGGATCATATAATAGATGGATATAGATCTAGATCCATAGATATATAGGGCATCCCCAGATAGATGTATAGGGTCACCCCCTCAGACTTCCCTAGGAAAAAAATAGAGTTGGATCCATATCTATCTTTCTATAGGGTAGCCTTATATAGTGATGGAATGACACCATCTATAGAGAAGAGATCTGGGTGGGTGCCATATATAGATAGGGTGATGACTCGACTATATAGATAGAATATAGACTCAATCACAATCTTGAAATGGAATGGTTCTTAGATCACAACATATATATACATACATACATATACATACATACATATACACACACACACACACACACACATATATATATATATCTTTTATTGAATGCTCTTTAGCTATAGCTACATATATTTAATAGTTATAGTTTAGTGTGCATGTGGTATCTCCTTTCCCCAACTAAAGTGAGTGCATAAATGTATCATATCAATTAAGTCCCTTAATCTATATATCAAGTTCCCACCCCATATAGAGAGAGTTTTTAATTCCCATAGATAAGGGGTGTTTGAGTACCAATTATCTATATAAGACCGATGGCCTATATATCTAAGAGGCCCAACTCCAACTATAGAGAGTATATCTATATGGAGATAGTTAGAGTTTAGAGTTTTGGGGAGACTCTTTATAGTCTACCTCATCAATTAATGATATAAATCCCCATTAAAATCAACTTAAACCCCATTTATATAGAGGGAACTCAACTCAACTCTATATGTCTTGGTCCTCAACTCTATATGGCCTCATTGAACTCAAATCTATATGACTGTCTATGGGATGACACAAAAATCTATATCGTGGGGGTGCCAAAAAGTGATAGACTGTGGGGGTATCTATATGGAACTCTATACTTTGGGGGCCCCTATCTATATGGAACTCTATATTTTGGGGGTGAGCATAGCAAATTCTATATCTCAACTAATCTATATCATGCCCTGAGCATAGTGAATACTATCTCTATCTATCATTGTGAATATATACAGTGGGGGGTTATCTATATAGGGTGTTACCCTATCTAAATATATTAGGTCACACCCCTCTATCTCTATCTATCATAGTGAATATATACCATGGGTTGCTCACCCAGATCTCTATAGTGGGGTTGGGGGGTTGAGATGGTAGGGAACCACCCTGTAGAGAGATCCAATTCCCACTCCCTGTCTATATATATATATATATATATATATATATATATAT
Organism: Torreya grandis; assembly: GCA_037957365.1. Taxonomy (NCBI): domain Eukaryota; kingdom Viridiplantae; phylum Streptophyta; class Pinopsida; order Cupressales; family Taxaceae; genus Torreya; species Torreya grandis. Next base: position 4,844,245 of record JARHVA010000219.1, on the reverse strand, counting down.
ATATATATATATGGGATTAATATATCACTCATACAGTAGGATGAGGAAGTGGAGGGATCTATATATCCATATATAACCCTATCTCTCTTTATATGGGGCTATATCTCATCTAGTTGGCACCCTATCTATACAGATATGACATAGTCTAGAGGTTGAGGAACTTAATCGATAGATCTAGGAAGTCTAGGAGGCTGAGGGAGAGGGATACTATAGAGAATATGCAGCAACCCCCTCTCTAATTTAAATCCTCATTAAACTCTATATGGACCCATTAAAATCTATATGGATAAATTTATATATGGGTGGGGGGTGAGCATAGTGAATACCCCCCCAGATAGGATTTTTTTGGCCCTCCCCCTATATAAACTAAACTAAATCTAATTTATATTGTACCACCCTATCCATTATAGAATATAACTCTATACTATGGGGGTTAGTGTAGAAAATAACCCTCCCCTTCCCCCCAAGATAGGCTAGATCAAATCTATATAGGGGGAGGGGCCCCCCAATACCTATCTATCTGGGTTAGATCTATTTATGGGGGGCCCTTTATAGAATCTAAAATATAACTATAACTCACTGTAAACTTTAAACTCAACTCCCATATATAGTTTAGTTTAGTTTATATAGAGGGGGGAGGGGTTGCCAAAAAAACTATATATAGTTGGCCCTCCCCATCTATAACTATAACTATAACTATAACTATAACTATAACTATAACTATAACTATAACTATAACTATAACTATAACTATAACTATAACTACAACTATAACTATAACTATAACTATAACTATAACTATAACTATAACTATAAATATAAATATAACTATAACTATAACTATATTGGATTAGATATATGGCACCCCCATATATATAGGGATATATTTGGAGGTCAAGGGCCCCTATATATGGGGTGGGCTAGTTAGTTCTTAGGGCCAAGGTGGGGACTTGTCCATAGGTCTGAATCCTAACACCTTAATTATGGATCATTTAGGAAGAATTATAGGTTGAGAATTAACATGAAATAACATCAGTAAATGAATTTTGATATTATTCATTACTTTCAAGTCTTTCCATTGCATCTGAGTATGATAAGAATTAACCATCTGTGTTTGGTGCTTCACTCATTTTTTTTTGCAGCCTTTTTTTCTCTCCTTGGTCCTTCATTCCATCATATTCCTTCCAACTTTCCCAATTACAGTGTATTCACCAACTCTAATGCTAATTCACCTTTTATCTATAAAATCCCAAGGACATGGTCTAATCACAAGGGTATTATTCCACCATGGTGTTGGATCCCAAGTTTTTATGGATTCCCATGTCATTATCGGGTATAATCCCATAATCTATCAGAATGAGGTCAATAAATTACTTTTTGATCTTTCGTATCAAGATCCATGAAGCCCAAATAATGAGAAAGTAGTGGTTCTAAGGAATATTTTTAATAAGGTATGAAATTTGGCCCCCTCTAGATCTAAATACCACCCCCACCCTATATGCATAAATGGAAAATATGGAGATGGATCGAGGGCAACATTTCTGCACCCCTATAGATCTATATGTTCCCCTCTATTTAGATATCTATTAGGAGGGGGAGGTCCTTATATCCATATCCCTATCCCTATACCTATCCTTATCTGTATCCTTATCCCTATACCTATCCCTATCTATAAAGAGGGGGAGGGAGAGGGGGCCCAATGATGCCTTCCCCTCTATCTAGATGGGTTATGGGACCAAGATATA
>JARHVA010000219.1:4820000-4837500 GCA_037957365.1 Torreya grandis | reverse complement strand
ATATATATATATATATATATATATATATATATATATATATATATATAGGGTCCCATATAGAGTCTAGTTTAGTTTAATTTATATAGAGGGGAGGTCCAAAAAAACCCCATCTATATAGAGATCCCCTCTCCCCTATATAGATATGATCTAACCCAGATGGATCTATAGGGCTTGGGGGGAGACTACATATATATAGAGGGGGCTCCCCGACTCCCCCACATATATATGGAGTAACGAATACTATAAATATGGATATGGATCTAGTCTGAGGGAGAGGCACTCTCCTAATGGCCTACTCTACTCTAGCTAGGGGAGAGGGGGGATGACCTTTTCTTGTCCATCCCACTTTTTCCTTATATCTTATTCTATCTAGACTCATTAGTCAAAATGAATAGAGTAGATGGTCCATCTGTAGAAATTCTTCTTTTTCATTACTTCCATGGTCATGCATTGTGGCACGATAACACCTATACTATTGAAATGGTTTATTAGTAGAGATGTTCTCATAGGCATTCCCTCTTATAGTGGCACTCTAATGCCTATCCCCACATCTCCCTTGGCCCCTCTAGTCTAGCTATACCCTAGGGGATTACAATCTATGGACATTAGAGTGTTGGTTGCAATGATCCTCCCTCTTCTATTATAAAACAAATTTATTACAAGAAGCTCCCAAACATCATTTTTCTCCATCCTCTCTCTCCTCTTTCTCAAAATCATGGTAGACTTATCATATCCATAATATTTTTGTAGTGTGATCTATTTAATATTATTTCATACCCTTCCCCTACCATACTTGAATGGGTGGTTAGTGATTGGGCCCCACCACCATAGAGTAGGGGTCATCGATCAATACCAAAAAGTTTCAATGGCTATGAAAGTTTTGCATGGAGGAGTTCTCATTTCCATTATAGGTGTCATCTTGTCCATCATGCGAAAGATACAATTTACTCAATGGTTGCCTTTGGGTTTTGAAATCTATATGGGGAAGGAGTGTTGTTGCTTTTGGGGTCTCGATTCTCTACATAGACCCAATTTTTATTCCATTTGTGGGAATATGATGATCTATAAACCAAAATTGGGTTCACTATTATGTTTACATATGAATAATGAATCACTTCATGCCATGATCAAGATGTTGCCAAAACTAGATCCCGAATCATTTTATGCTATGAGATCATGGTGAATAAAAAATCATGGACATAAGACTTTATAGTTGACAATGTTCCCAAAAAAGAGATAATCTCTCTCCATTTGAGAAATTATGGGCATAACTAAAGTATAATGTACCTAGATAGGGGTATAATAGTATAATAGTGAATAATCCCACATGTATTAGAATGAGGAGTGGGGTAGGTAATAAATATTATAAATAAAGGGGCATATGATGTTGTAGATCATTGAAAAAGAAATATTCTAATTGAGCTTTCTCAAATAAGGTATCCCCCTTGAAGAGGCCTGTGATACGGAGTTGTTCCTTCAATAAAAGAAATTAGTGATTGTGTGTAATCAATGTTTTAGATCAATAAATGAATATTGGATTATTATTGTGTCAATTATGAGTAGGAGGTTCTTATCATTGGTATCATAATGCTTTTCAGGGCCATTTTCATGATCTTGATTTATATTACAAGTACACATGATTGTGATTTCTATTACAAACACATTTGGGAGTTTCATGGAACAAGTTTAAAAAGTGCAAATTTTCATTTTTTGTCCTAAAAAAATAACTATTCTTCAAACTAATCAAAATATTAACTAATCAAGCCAAACATTTTATAGGGTTTACGCACCTTTGTCTCAGCTTTCCATAACATTTTTAAGTTTTTGATTTAGTTTGGTATTTTTAAAGTTATCATAGTTTTAGTGACTACTCTTTTGTAAAAAAAAATAAAAAAGAACAAAAGTCAATGAGCCTTCTATTTTATCTAGAGAAATGTACTCATTAAACAATATCCATGCTATTTTCGATATAATTGAGTTTCACTTCCACATAACCACACAATATGATACATAAATTAATGCATGGTTAGATTAAGAGCATAACTATAGCGAATGGTATGTGGATTCATTTCCTATAGTTGAAGAATATGAATTAGAAATAACTACATGGATAAAATATGACATTTTATAGCATGGCATGAATATCTCTTTCACTTGGATGAGGGTGATTTATTTAATATTATGTTCCCAAAGTCTTTCATACATATGATAGAAACTTATTTCATTCTTCCCTCCAATGATTCCAATAATTTAGTGAATTCTTTGGTGGGGTTGGCCACTTCAACAAAAATGTATATCGATATTAATGCTAAGGGGGATGGAATGTATCCTTGGTTATTTCATAAGGTAGACTATTTTGAGCACCCTTTCTCTTACTTTGAAGCAATGATATTTATGCTTCAAATTACACTTCAATCTATAGTTATAGTGCTCATGTTCACCATGTTATTGTATATGTTTACCTCCCAACATAGAAAGAAAAAGTAGAATAAAAAAAGGATGTATGTACAGGCTTCTATATGGTCTTCAACCTATTTTAATATGTATGGTTGAACCTTCATTTGGTCATCCTCCTATTTCTTATCATGTTTCAAGGGAGAAACATATTTAATGGAGATGGAATGTAATGTACCTAGATAGGGGTATAATAGTAGACTAGGGAAGAATCCCACATGCATTAGAATGAGGAGTGGGCTAGGTAAGAAATAGTATAAATATAGGGGCATATGATGTTGTGAATCATTGAATAATAAATATTGTAATTGAGATTTTTCAAAGGAGGTAGCCCCTTGAATAGCTCCATGATACATAGTTATTACTTTCGTAAAAGGAATTAGTGTTTGTGTGTAATCAATATTTCGGATCAATATATGAATATTAGATTATTATTGTATCAATTGTGAGTATGATGTTATTATCATAAAGGATATATATATATAAATCCATTGAAATATATATGCTTTGATTAGAACTATAGGTTTTGAAACAAGCAACTACTATACCACCATGATGAAACCACCTTTTATTCTTCACATTTAGATAGGATTCCTATTGGATCCACCAAGAGGTTTGTGTAGTTTGTCACGTTAGTTATGGAAGGATAAGTTGCATCAAAATCAAATTTTGATTTAAATTGTATAAATCACCAATCCATACCTAATCTACAATATATCTATTCAATTCACCATTCTAAGAGGGAGAGGGCCCCTCATAACAAGAGGAAGAGGCCCCCTCATGGAATACACTACACATGCTCATCGATTTCGATTCACTCTATGTTCACCACGTAGTATGTTGACTCAATGGTAGACCAACTTGGATTAATGTGGATTTATGTAACACCAACATAGATCAGGTTATGGGGTGGGATAGAATAGGAGTGAGAATACTAGGTCCTGAGAATATACACACACACACACATGTATATATATATGTATGTATGTATATGTATATGTATATATATATATATATATACATACATACATATATATATATACATACATACATACATACATATATATATACATATATATATATATATATACATATATATACACATATATATACATATACATATATACATACACACACACACACACACACATACATACATACATACATACATACATATGTGTATGTGTGTGTACACACACACACACACGCATGCACGTGTATGTATATGGGAGTTTAATAGGCCCTACCTTAAGATGGAATAAGAGTGGGATAGGACAATAGGATAGAATAATAGGAAGGAATATGAAATAGATTATGGGATAGGATCCCCATAAAAAATACATCGATCTACTACCTAGAGATTCAATCTGTCCTTGTTCAGAGGAGCTTGGATCTAAAGCACCATTCAATAATCTACCCCTAGAATGAATGATAATTGCATGAATGGTAACTGGAATGGGGAAGTGCTTCATTATATTATATTTGGGGCATCTAATGGTACTAGTATAATGACTCAACTACAATGGTACAAATTAAATTGGTGATAAAATATAATATTTTATTTTATCATGGGGAAGCATGACTATAGCTACATAAATAGATCTTCATATAAGAGGTGGTGACTACACAAATGGGGATCCTATCTAGTATTGGTATGCTCATCAACTCAACTCTATATGGAGTGGAGTGTTATTCAGAATGTTTTATTCTTTTTGGGAATTAGGTGTTTAATTCCCAAGAAAATAAAAGTCTGAGTAAATGTAAATCGATAATTAATGTGTTTTAATTAGCCTACTAAGTTGTGTAAATAGATATGTAATTTACCATTTCTAAAAATAGTAATAAGTGTAAATAAATCAAATTTAGCTTGTTATGGGCTGAAATAGATGAAGTAGGGTATAGAAATTACTGTGTCGGGATGGTAGACTATCATAAACATGACATAGAACTCTGTTTCTAGATTGGATAAGAGTGTCAAACTCAAGACACCCTAATACTTAGAATTATAGTCTACTTTTTGGCACCTTTTTCCACTTTTTGCACTATTGTCTAGTTCTTGTATTGTTATCCTAGTGGTCTAGTTTTTTGGGTTCTGCTTGGTGGGCTTATGACACCTTGGTAGTGAAATATTAAAACTTGGGTTTGTGCAAATCTCACTATGTGTCTAATTCAATCTTCAAAACCATTAGGATTTCTTGGTACTTTAACTTGAGTAGAAAACTTGGGAAATAAATAAGGGGTTAGTGTGTAAAGCATACACTAGATGCACTTCACACCTTGTGTATGGGCATGCTACCTACATACCAATACTTTCAAGAGGGATCAAGCTAATGTAGTTATCCCATTTAAATGTTTAGTAAAATTGTGTGATGTATGCAACTAGATGTGAAACTATAATGTAATTTGGATGACTAAAGACTAGTATGAGTGCTTGAATAGTCTTGAATTGGTCTTGGAAGGTTGTATGCAGAGAATATGGAAGAGTGTTTGAGTGTACTTGCTTTAATTCTTGCTCCTTTCCTTTGAATGAGTGCCAAACCTTATAAATGGAAATTGAATGGAATTTTATAGAGAAATTGATGGTCATGGGTTAGATGAGATTGCATTAGGCCAATAGGGGAAAAGATAAGGATTTAGGAAAATCTAACTATTTGAGGCTAAAGTGGATTTGGAAAATAGCATTGGAAATAGGATACCCCTAAATTTCAGCACTCTTTTACAAATTGGGTGTTATTTTACTAGGAGGATGAGACTTGAGAGGATGGATTTGGGTTTGAGAGGGTTGCCTATGTCTCAAAAAACTAATTTTGGGAAGCTACGGGTGATTGGGAATCAGTGAAAGTCTAGATCAGAAGGGTTGAGTGACAAAGAAAGAGGACCTATAGGTTGGGTGCTATTAGCCATGCCTAAGTCATCCAATTTTGCATTTTATATGAATACATTCCCACCCTTTATTCTGGTGATGCAACAAAGTGAAATACTAGGATAAAGGAAAAATAGAAAGCATACCTGAACTTACTTTTAAGGTAAAAATCTCATAAAGCTATGTGATGTTGGATGTGCATATAGAGAGCATGTTGTGATGTGTGAATCTACAAATAAAAAAATTAAGTAGATAATTTCTTACTAGATACACTATATCTAAAATAAGAATGTATAAAATTTGAGTAATGGAAGAGAGAGGAATGAATACACCTCACTGGGTATGTGAACCAATATAAACTTGTTGTGATGTTGGATTATGATGAGTATGTGCTGAATCAAGAGTAATATTATGAATGAAAATGAGTGCTCAATTCCCTAAAATGTGGCTCAATAATACAAGGGCTAGCCCTTTTTCTCCATCATCACCAACTAAGTGAAGTTAATAAATCATTTGTGTGCTAATTGATGTTTAGATTTTATGTCCAATCCCTCTAAATAGGTGGCTCAAGAATACAAAGGCTAGCCCTTTGGCTCCATCGTTGCCCCATGAAGTGAAGCTATGAAGTGATACTGGTATAGAATATATGTCATATGAGATGGCTCATGGAGCCCATGAATGTGTTGAAAATCTGACACTATGGTGTGGATAGTCGAATGTGTGTTGGAAACTAGGTCACTCTTGGCCATTTTAAAAGATGTAGATTAGGCGTGTAAGAAATCCACTCTAAAACTGATGTACTAGGTTTATATAAAAGCCAACTTAGAAACTTAAGTACTCAAAAATATAATCTTGTATGAAATTTTAACTTGAATGTGATGCCATCCACCTATAAATGGAATAAGGCACACAAATTCTGAGAATGCCACATATGATAACCCCCTATATATGAGAAACTATGGTGAAACTACTAAATCTGAAGGATCTAAAAAAGTAAAAACTATCCCTAAACTAATTTTTTTAATCTATTTCTAGAAACCCTGAGTGTTTTTCTACTTGGATAGGAGTGACAAACTATGGACACTCCTATTTTTGGTGATACTATCCATTTATGGTGATACTATCCATTTATAGTGTTTTTATCCATTTTTGGCTTTGTTGTCTGATGTGAAAATTGACTACTGATCTGAGACTGTTCTTGTTTTTTTACTCTAATTTGGCCAGTTTGACCTCTAGATTCTATGATAAATATTTTTAATGTTTCTATTTTGATTTCTAGGAGGTTTTATCTCTATGAAAAATCCCTTGTTTGATTCCCCATCTTTTGAGGGTAGGAATGATAAACCTACAATGACTACCCTTAGAAGAAAAGAGTCCTACAAGTGTGTTAATCTATATATATATATATATATATGATATAGCATTTGATATTTGATAATATGTTTCAAGATATAGTAAATTTTTGTACTGAGATATTGTTAGATCAAGATGGGTATGCCTAGATAGATATAACAATGTGAAATCATGCGTAAAGTACTAAACTAGAACTAGAAATGTTAATTATTAGTTATTAGTTAGAGGGATGGAGCATGATGTCCATCATGACATCCAAGAAAGCAAAGAAAATGCATGATATGGATCAAGGCATTGCACAAATTTTATAAGAAATAATCAAGAAGAAAGAAGCATAATAGATGGGCCAAGGGGCCATGCAAACAAGGGGCATGGGCACATGTCACTCAAACTAGAAACAAACATGGAAGGCATGTTCAAATGCCACATACACATACAAGTGAAATAATCAAATTTGGCACATAGGCCATAGAAGAGTGAACAAAAAAAGGACATTGACAAATTTCCTAAGGCATACACATGAAAAGGAAGCAAAGGACATTGGCAAATGTCCCAAGGCACAAGTTGGATATAAGTTGGAATTGAAAATTCCATTAGACAAGCTATGCTAAGTAAGCTAAGAAAGCATGTATTAATTGAAAATAGAAAAGCACATCTAACTGATCAAAGTAAATGTGAAAGTATTCAAAACATGTGTAGTACAAGACTAGGTATATGTTAAGAAATACACAAGTACTAGATACTAGTGAGATGTTGACATAGTATTCTATGTAAGTTATAAAGTAATGTACATCAACATGATAACTCTAAGTGTATGGTTTATAAATGACATAAATTGGATGGTTTAGTCATGTATAAGATGCCCCTAATGGGTGTGTATAAGAATGTGTGTCTTGAATGTAGAAGTAGGAATACCCCCTCTATGGGTAAAATGAAGCAATCAAGTAGATGTATGTAATTGCACACACTCGAAGATCAAGTGAAGCTTGGTAATGTATAAAATTGACATACAATAGCATAAAACAACAAATTTACATCCTAACATGATAGTAGTAATATAAAGAATGGATGATGCATATAATCAAAATATGTTTTTGGTGTTTTTTACAATTTTTTGAATGTTTTTGTATTTTGAATTTTTTTTGTATTTTGGAATTGTGAAATATGTATAATAAATTAGGAGAGACTATGTATAATAAATTTGAAAAAGGAATTATGTAAAATTAAGCAAAAGGAAATCTATGTAAAAGTAATACTATGAAGAAATGATATTAACTGATGAGTCTCATGGGAGACTCCCTATCATGTTGTCCTATATCAAGAAGAAATATCATGGCTTTAAAATTTGTATATGTTATGGATTATCTAAAATATCTACAATGAAAACCAATGGTGGGGTCCCCCTGTAACTCTGAGAAGTAGATGCAATTATAAGGATCTTAGGGACCCATCTGGTGGTAGGAGAAGCTCTCTGAACATGTTCTCTATGTGTAGATGCATGAGATCTCAATGAAACTACTCTGGGTGTGAATACTATAACTAAAAGCTATCTAGAATCATAAATTTGTGGTTTATTTAAAAGAGGCCTCTATATAGATGTATGAATTCTCTGTGTTGGTAATGAAGGTCTCAACTATGTCTAAGTCTGGACTGGAGGAAGAATTGTAACAGGTAGAGGAGCTAAAACTGTATCAGAAGGGGTGTTAACCTAAGTTACAAAGCTATAACCATGGGTGTAATCAACCTACCTATCTTCATAAACTTGGTTGATATCATGTACCACATGATCTACTATAGGCATAGAGCTAATAGTAGGTGTGGGATAAAATCTAGATGAACCAAAGAGTTAAATACATCTAAGTAGAAACCATGTATAACAATATTATTATAAAGAACATTCCACATGTGAGATAAAAAATAAGGGATAGAGAGTATGGAACTGGACATTGATTCATAAATAACTTTGAGTTGAGTCATGATATTTCTAATGTGTTTAGCATGATAAACTTGAAAATTTTTGATCATGAGAGATAGAAATCAAAGGGTTAAGAACATGAATTTTTGGATAAAGGTATATAAACTTTTGATATGCAACATGACATTTCTAATGTGTTTAGCCAAATTTCATTGGTAATTGTTCCATATGAGTGAAAGAGAATATGCAAAAAGAATTTTGGAATCTTGTGTATGTTTGGTAATGAATTTTGTAATATCATCCCATATAATGAAACATAAACAATAAATGCAAATGATGAAACTTTGTACTAACATATGATAGACTTCATCATTCATGTCCATGATAGGGCCCATTATGGTTTCCTTATTATTTTCAAGAAAATTTTGTAAATAAATGAGCATCATTTTTGCAATTTGACTATGGATGTAAGGTGATACCTTAACAAGCAAAAAGGCGCTGTACATGCAACTTGGGATTTTTTAGAAATATTGTTTACAAAATACTATGATCTTTTGAATTTGAAATTTGATTTTCTGATTTAGATATTCAACTAAAATGCATACAAATGATTGGAATATGTTTACAAAATAATTGGTAACTAGTTGATGCAACTAGGGTTTTGAAGGATTTTTTTGAAAATTAATGCAACAATTTGAAAAAAAATCCTTCAAAACCCTAGTTGCATCAACTAGTTCCCAATAATTTTGCAAGCATATTCCAATATTTTTCAAAAAAACCCTAGAACCCTAGGGCTAATTATTTTTTATTTTTTTCAATATTTTTCTAGATTAAAAAATTAAAAAAATACAAATTAATTGAAATATTTTTAATAAATTCACCCAAACCCTAGTTTGCACATACTAAGTCATATTTACATACAAACACTTTCAAATCACTAGGAAAAATATATTGCTATTTTTATAAATATTTCCATATTTTTCCTCAAATTTTCAAGATAAATTCATAGGAATTTATCTTGAAAACTTGAGGAAAAATCTATAAATATTTATAAAATTAACAATATATTTTTCCTAGTGGTTTGAAAGTGTTTGTATGTAAATATGACCTAGTATGTGCAAACTAGGGTTTGGGTGAAATTATTTAAAATATTTCAATTAATTTGTAGTTTTATAATTTTTAAATTTAGAAAAATATTGAAAAAAATAAAAAAAAATTATCCCTAGGGTTTCTAGGGTTTTTGTGGAAAAATTTGAAGTAATTCAGGTTCCCCAAATGTTTTATTCTTTTTGGGAATTAGGTGTTTAATTCCTAATAAAATAAAGGTTTGAGTAAATTTAAATCAATAATTAATGTGTCTTAATTAGCCTACTAATTTTTGTAAATAGATATGTATGTTACCTTTTCTAAAAATAGTAATAAGTGTAAATAAATCAAACTTAGCTTGTTCTGGGCTAAAATGGATGAGGAAGGGTCTAGAAATTGTTGTGTAAAGATAGCAAACTATCATAAATAGGACCCAAAACTATATTTTTAGATTGGACAAGAGCACTAAACTCAGGACACCCTGCTACTTGGCATTGTAGTCTACTTTTTGGCATTATTGTCCACTTTTGGCATAATTGTCCACTTTTGGCATTGTTGTCCTAGTGGTCTGGGTTTTTTGGGTATTTCTTAGCAGGCCTGTGACACCCTAGCAGTGAAATATTGAAACCTAGGTCTATACAGAGCTCATTGTATGTCTGATTCAATCTTCAAAACCCTTAGGAGCTCTTGGTACTTAAACTTGAGTAGTAGACTTGGGAAAGAGAAAATGGGTTAGTGTGTAAAGGATACACTAGATGCACTTTAGACCTAATGTGTGGGCACATTGCCTACATACCAATACTCTGAAGAGAGATCAAGCTAATGCAGTTCTCCTATTTGAAGTACTTGGTGTAATTGTGTGGTGTATATAACTAGATGTGAAATTAAAATGTACTTTAGATGACTAGAGACTGGTATGAGTGCTTGAATATGCTTGAATTGGTCTTGGAAGGTTATATGCAGAGAATAGGGAAGAGTGCTTGAGTGTATATGCTCGTTTCTTACTTCTTTCTTGTGAATGAGTGCCAATCCTTCTAAATAGACATTGAATGGAATTTTATAGGGAAACTGATGATCATGGGCTAGATGAGCTTGCATTAGGTCAATAGGGGAAAAGATAAGGATTCAAGAAAATATGACCATTTGAGGCTAAAGTGAACTTGGACAACATCATCAAAAATAAGACACCCCTAAATTATAGCTCGTGTCTAAATTGTACACTATTATGCTAGGACTTTGAGACCTAGGGGATTGGATCTATGTCCAATAGGGCTACTTGGGTTCCAAAAAGCTAAGTTTGAGAAGCTATAGGTGACTAGGAATCAATGAAATTTTAGCTAAAAAGAGATGAGTCAGCAAAAAAGGGGACCTATAGGTTGGGTACTATTAGCCATGCCTATATCATCCAATTTTGCATTTTATATGATTACACAGAATGAGAACTCTATTTTGAATGATAGGTGTTTTACATGTGATTATTTTGGAGAGAGGCTTAGTCATTGGTATTATTGTTGGTATTTGATTCACCATCCTCTCACTGTGCTATTCCTATTCATTAGGAATCCATATCCATTATGTTATTCATGAATATAAATTTGAATAGTGATCATAGAAATGATCTCCTCGACCTGACCTAAATAAAGGTGAAAGGTCGAGATCCTCCTCCCCCTTGGCTAAGAAATGTTGTTGGTCATATCTACGGACCAAATATCAATGTCTATTTTTTTGGTTTTGTCCCCCTTCCCCCCTCTTTATATATTATATTATATGGATTGGATAGATATATAAGGGGCCACACCCTATCTATTTATCTGCCCATTAAACCCAACTCTATATATGGCAATCCCTATCTATCTATCTATATACCAATAAACTCAACTCCCATCTATATATAGAGGGTGGCCTCTCTATATTGGGTCCCATATAGAGAGATAATTTACCCCCCTCCCTTCTTTATTTATGGTCCATTCCTTTAGCCAAATATCAAGTTATTTTGGCATCCCCCTCTCCCTCCCCTCCCCCCTCCCCCTTCCCATCTATATAGGGATAGGCCCCTCAAGATAGAGTTTCTTTAAACCTCTATATATAGAGAGTCTAGCCGATTAAATCAACTTCAGTTTACTTTATATGGTTGGGGGTTGCCAAAAAAACTATATAGAGATGGGGGTGGCCCTCCCCCTATCTATATATATGGGGAGTTAGATAGAGTTTAGTTTATATATAGGGCCCCTCAACTAACTCTATATAACTCCATATATATAGAGAAGGGAGGGGGACCCTCCCCCTATATAAACTCTATCTAACTCCCCATATATAATATATAGAGATCCCCCCTCCTATATATATATATTAGATATTTGGCCACCCCTAATAGATAGAGCCCCTCTCCCTTCTCTATATATAGGAAACTAACTCAATCCCCATCTTATCCCATCTATATAGAGAGGGGAGAGGGGTGGCCAAAAAAACTATATACTTGGCCCAACCATACAAAGTGATTGAGTTAGTTTAAATTTTAGAGTTTAGAGTTAGTTTAGTTTAGTTTATTTAATATCAAGGGGGGAAGGGAGAGGGGGGAAGCCACCCCCAAGTATATATAAGTAATATAAATATAGGAGGGGAAACCCCCAACCATATAAATTTAAGTGAAATAAATCTATATAGACATGGGAGTTAGTTTAAATATAGAGTGGCTCGACTATATATATAGAGAGTTACAAAAAAACTCTATATATACAAGCTCCCCATATATAATATATATAGAAACCCCCCTATATAGATCTAATCTATTTATTGGGGTTCCCCATATAGAATATATAGAGAGGGGAGCCCCCTTAATAGATATATATGGTTATATGGGCCAATGATCCTATCTATTTATATCAGAGGTTGAGGCCCTATCTATATATAGGATTCATTGGAATAGATCAATCCCAATTAGGCATTTGTATTACATATGTAATCAATGATGGGATCAATCAAATGACTAATAATGGAACCCTCTCCCTCCTCTTAATTCTTCGCCTCCCTCTTCTGACCTCCCCATTCCAATAGTGAAATTTAGGAGCCCTATTTGAATCTTATCCCATCCCCTCTGGGTTACAAACTCTAGAACTAGGCATTTCAATGCCAATGAATATGGAAATGAGATGAATTTTTATTAGACTATTCCATAAACATATTTTACTCCATTTACCCACACTAATGACGAGTTTTTATCCATTTCTCTCATATATTATCATAATTCCCTTCATCATGGGTTTTGAAAAATATTTTTCATGTCATTCCCATTCAAGTCCAATTCAGATTCCTCCACTATTATTTTCTCCCCCTGAGCCTTTCTTTTAGAGTGATAAAGAAGATGGTATACTTGATTCGTATCCTTCAAGTACTTATTGGTCACCCAAAATCCCACTTTCATAATTGGTATGTCATCAAGTTTTTAGAATCAATTATGTTCTTTGTAGTTTCCCCATCTTATAACTCTTGTAACAATTTGATTGATTCAAAATGAATTAGTTTAACATTCCACTAGGGAGACTGATCTTGAATTTGATGTGTGGTATTCATTCTCATTTAGATCTTGGAATCCTCAGTAATGGTTGGAAAAACTCATAAAACATAACCACTTTACCTACTTTATTGCCTCTAATCATTTTTCATAGCTCTATCAAAACAAAATGGTTTCATGATCCTTCATTGATCGACTATTCCCCTCCATTTGCATCTCCATTTATAATTTTTGTCTAAATGGGTCCATGAGATTCAATGGCAAGAAGTAATTGAAACCTTCTCAGTCAAGGCCCCATCCCCATCTATAGATAGGGATAGGCCACCATATATAGATAGGCCCAGATAGACCATATCCATATCCACATTTATCTAGATGGTCAATTTTAATTTCTATAGGGCTTAGGGCTTGGGGTCCATAGATAGATAGGGCTTAGGGGGCTTGGGATAGGGATAGAGGTCAATTGAGGGAAGCTATACATAATATAGAGTTGGGTCGACATAGTCTAGAGTTTAGTTGGCCCTCCCCTTATATATATGGATTTATAAGCCCCTATCTATATATGGGGTAATAGAAAAGATCCTATTTCTATAAAGAGCCCCCTAGATATAGTTGGATCTCTTTTTGGTTTCCACATCCATATATAGGGATAGGGTTCCCCCTCTCTATATAAATGGGATCTATCTAATCTATATAGCCACACTCATAATCTATATGGGTGATTGTAAACTATAAAACATGTCCCCCTATCTATAGATGTCCATCTATATCTAGCAAGGCAGGGGTAGGGTCTGAAGGACCCCCTAAAAATCCCTATCTCTCTATGTATATGGAGTGAGGGCATCACTCTATATAGGTAGATCACATCATATAATATATAGATAGGGAAACCTAACTGCGCTCACTACCTAGAGAGGATATCTCTATAGGGATCCATAGAGAGATCTATTACATCACCATATATGGATAGAAAGAGAAATACATGCCTATATCATCTATCTATGGGGTGGGGGTGCCATATTTATAATATAGATAGGGAGGGGGGTTCCCTCCCCCTCCTCATCATCTTGAGCATAAATATAACCTATATAGCCCATATAAATGTATAGTTATAGTTATATATAGAGGGGGAGGGCACCTCTAACTCTATCTAACTCTAATCCCCATCCCCATCCCCATATATATAGAGAGGGAGATGGGGGACACCTTATATCTATATGGAATTAGAATCTATATAGAGAGGGGGGAGGCCAAAAAAATTATATATATATATATATATATGGGGGACATCACCATGTTAAAAAGGGTGCCAATTATAGATAGCTCGATAGTTCCAATTGACCTATATATAAATCTCAATATCTACAAAGTTTACTCTATTACTATCTCTCTTATCTATAATTCAAATGGGTGGGGATTGGATAGATATATAGTTTTCCTATCTTTCACATATATATAGAGGGGGTCGAGTGGTTCGCTCTCTCCCTAAATAGATAAGATAAGATATATAGGGGGTTCCACCCCCAACCATATAAATTTGAGTTGAGTTAGTTTAAATAGAGGGGATCTAACATATAAATAGAGAGGGGTGCCACCCCCAACCATATAAAGTTGAGTTATTTTAATGTTTAGAGTTAGTTATTTTAGGGACCAACCCTATCTTGAGGGGAGGGGCTCCCTATATATATATATATCCATCTATAGATGGAGTAATCCACTATCTAATCCATTTGGAGGGCCCCTATTTCTATATGGGGAATTAAGAATCGGATCCTTATATATGGTGATAGCCTCCACTATATAGCTAGGTCGAGGAGCCCCCCCTCTCTCTCTCCATATATATATATATATATATGTATATATATATATATATATATATATATATATATATATATATATATATATATATATATATATATATATATATATATATATATATATATATATATATATATTGGAGAGAGAGGGGGGCCTTCTTGACCTAGCTATATAGTGAATGATATCACCATATATAAGGAGTCGATTATTAATTCCCCATACAGAAATAGGGGCCCTCCAGATGGATTAGATAGTGGATTACTCCATCTATAAATGGGGATAGATGATACCCTCACCCTCCCCAGATATAGATAGGGGTGGGAAAGTTCCCCATATATTAATAAATCATTAGGGGACCTCACCAAATAGATAGGGCCTTGATATGTAGATATGGGAAGCCTGTATCTTTATTTTATCTGGCCCCTATCTTGATCTAATTTTAGGGATAGGGATAGGGATAGGGATATTGATCCCATATGGATGGCTTAGATATATGCTACACTATGCTAATTAAAATATATCAAATCACCCCGTGAACCCCTATATATATGGGTATGGGATGGGCCCCTCTCCCCCCTCTCTCTATATAGGGTCTAGTTCTTTTGGCCCTCCCCCCTCTATATAAACTATAAATATAAATATAACTATAACCATAATTATAACTATAACTATAACTATAACTATAACTATAACTATAACTATAACTATCCCTATCTAAATAGAGACCCACTCTCCCCTTTCTATATATCTTATTTATCCATCTAGGAGTACCCCTATCCCTATATATATACATATATATATACATATACATACATATATATATATATATATACATACATATATATATACATACATACATACATATATATATATATATACATACATATATATATATATACATACATATATATATATATATACATACATATATATATGTATGTATATATATATATGTATGTATGTATATATATATATATATATATATATATATATCACACACACACACACACACACACACACACACACACACACACACTACCGCTCACCCCTTAGGCTCCCAAATACATTTATATCAATAGTTCCAAATAGATTGAATCCAAATAAATATATATCATCAATGTAAGGGCCCCATATATAGAGAGGGGGCCTCAGGCTAACAGTGTAAGGGTAGTCTAGAGTTTAATTGGCATAATATAGGAATAGAGATAGAGATAAAGATAGAGAGTGTGGTATGGTATAAATTAGAGTTTATATAGAGGGGGAGGGGTATTTGTAATGCTCACACCCACCCCCATAGATAGACATATAGAGCTGAGTTGAGTTTAATGGGACTAGGCCCCAAACCATATAAGTTGAGTTGAGTTGAGTTTAATAGGGCTAGACCCTAGGCCATAGAAGTTGAGTTGAGTTGAGTTTAATAGGGATTTATATCATTAATTGAGGGGGCCTCGGCCTCCCCATATATCTCAATAGGGGTCAGTGTGAAGGCCCCATATATATATAGGGGGTTTCCCCCTTATCCTATATATATATATATATATATATATATATATATATATATATATATATATATATATATATATATATATATATATATAAGGGCACTACTCCATCTATATATGGGGGAGCCCCCCTCTTTCTCTATCTATCATAGTTAATAAGTATATATTGTGCCCTATATATATATGGGGAGATAGGGAGTCAATTATCTCTATATAGATATATCCTCCCTTGACATATAACATATATGAGTTTAGTTGGGTGTATATAGTTATTTATATATATAGGGAAACCTGACTATATATATATATATATATATATATATATATATATATATATATATATATATATAACATAGTGGGTGCATATAGGGGTTAATTATATGCATAGAGTTGTTAGCCCTCATCTCCCTTTGTTTAGATAGGGATAGGGATATAGGGCCCCCATAATAGATAGGGTTGGGGAGTTCTCCATAGATAGATAGGGGCACTCACATGATATTTACATAATACTTGAAAACAAAAATTAGGGGGGGGGGAATGATTAGATATATTTATGCCCTCAAATGTATATATAGATGGATATATATAGTTCTTTTTGGCTATATATAGAGTTGGATATATATAGAGATAAGAGTTTGTTTGGCATTGGCTTTGGCTATAGATAGAGATAGATATGGAGTTTCTTTGGCTTTGGCTATGTATAGAGATAGAGTTTATTTGGCTTTGGCATTGACATTGGCCCCATCTAATCTATAGGTCCCTATCAGAGATAGAGATAGAGTTTTTTTGGCATTAGAATTGGCCCCATACCCATATATAGAGATCAGATATAGGTAATCACCCTCTCTATTGATATAAGGAATATATATCTAGGGTTTTTTCATAGATCTATCACTTACCCCAACTAGATAGTCAACGCCAAATAGATAGAGATAGATCTATAGGGTCACCATATAGATAGATAGATAGATAGATAGATAGATAGATAGATAGATAGA
>JARHVA010000219.1:4782500-4812500 GCA_037957365.1 Torreya grandis | reverse complement strand
ATATATAGTGGGGGTGGTCCCCCTCTCCCTCTCCCAAATATCTATCCCCTCAAGATAGAGTTTATTTGTTCATCTCTATATATAGAGTCTAGCCTCAATATATAGAGTTTTTTTGGCCTCTCTCTATATAGGAAACTAACTCAACTTTATTGGGTTGGGGGTGGCTTCCCCCCTCCCCCTCCCTCTCTATATATATGGGGATAGGGATTCTAGCTGATTTAATCCACTTCATTTTATAGGGTTAGGGGTTTCCAAAAAAAAAGATACATTGGCCTCCCTATCCCCCTCTCTCTCTCTCTCTCTATATATATATATATATATAAGATTAAGGTTAAATAGAGTTAGAGGGGCCCCCTCTCTCTATATATGGAGTTTTTTAACCCCCAACCTCTCTATAAACTAAACTAAACTAGAAGTAACTCTAAAATTTAAACTAACTCCCATATATATTTTATTTTAGTTTAGTTTATATAGAGGGGGGAGGGATAAAGAAACTCTAAATTTGGGGGAGGTCATATAGAGTTTAGTTTATATAGAGGGGCTGGGGTGGGTTCTCCCTCTCCCTCTCTATATAGATGGGGATGGGGTTAGGGATGGGATACATTCTATTGATCCATCTATTGCCATATATATAGGGAGGGGAACTGAATTATAATCGACTCTTATATCATTTATTAGTTAGGCTAGGTTAGGTTTAGTGTCTAGTTTAGTAGTTAGTTATGTATTATCCAATGGGTTAGGTTCATATTAGTGTAGTTTCTAATCTAAATGTAAATGCCTACTAAATCAGATCATAGTGTAGATACTATATATATATATATATAGGGAGCCCTAGATATCTATCCAATATAGGTGAGGGCTATTCTATCTAGAGGGTGGAGGGTGGCTCGACCCCTCACATCTATGTAAAGGGAGAGGAGCCTATTATCTAGGGGTAGATAAGGATTCAACACCCTATAGTACTATATGGCTTCCCATATCTATATTCTCTAGAGGTAGTCTCCATGGATATCACACATAGCTTTAGTCTGTATTCTAGAGTATGTTGAAGACTTCCTCTCTAGAGTTATGCTTTAATGCCCTCCTTTCCCTATATTTAGATAGGGATAGGGAATCCATATAGATCGATTCCAAAGTTAAGTTTATATAGATCCCCCCTTTATATATATATGGGGAATTAGATAGAGTTTATATAGACGACCACCCCTATATAGATTTACCCTATCTTGGGGCCCTCCCCCCTCACTGTATATATGGTATGGGGAGCTAGATAGAGTTTAGTTTATAGTATGGGGGATGGGTCCCCTCTCTATAAATATGGAGTTAGATATATTTAGAGAAGCATAATACCTATATATCTATTTGGGTTACATCTATCTAAGGGGGGCCTTCCCCCTCTCTATATATAGGGCATAGGGAGTTAGATAGAGTTTAGTTTAGTTTAGATTGAGGGGAGAGCCCCCACCCCTCCCCCCACCTCTCTCTATATATGGAGTTAGATAGAGTTAAAGGGGTCCTCCCCCTCTCTATATATAGGGTATATCCAATTCAATCTATAGGGTGGCCCAAGATAGGGGTTTTTGGCCCAAGATAGTGTTTTTTTGCCTCCCCCCCATCTACACTAAACTCTATCTAAATCCCCATACCATATATATAGAGAGGTGGAGGGTGAGGGATAACCTCAAGATAGAGATATAGTACTTTAATTAAAGTAGTTCATCTACTCATACTCATATATTATATCACTCACATATATAGACCCCACCCATAGATTATCTTAGTTATAGTTCTATTTCATCCCTAGTTCTAGTTCTAGTTCTCTTGAGAGGCCGAGGGGATACTATACTATACTATACTATACTATACTATACTATACTGTACTATACTATACTATACTATACTATACTATACTATACTATAGATTCCCCACTACACCAACATCTATATGCCCTATTTAGGAGGCCAAGGTAAATATACAAGGTCTCATGGATAGATAGACTAGAGTTTGTCTAGTCATAGAAGCCCCTATTAAACAAGTTATATATATAAGGGATTCTAATCACTATGATATATCTATGGGTCAAGGTTGCAAAAACTCTATATTGTGCCCATAGATAGAGAGGAGAGGGGACCTCAACCAACCCCATCCATCTATATAGATGGGGGATGGGATTGGGAGTAGAGTATATAATAGACTTATATTATCTATATAAGGGGTGCTTGACCAATGCCATCCATCTATATAGATGAGGGATGGGATTGAGAATATATTCATTCATTTCTCAAAGTTATATATATAGGTCTAACCCCCTTTGAATTGATATGGGATATAGCCATATCTATCACTACATCAACCCCTATCTATATATGGGGCATATTTATTACTCCCCCACTCTCAAGTTTATTTGGGCATTCTAATGATGGGATCTCTAGTGTTTGGTATTCATTCAGTGTTCAATCGAGGCCAGCTAACACTAGCCTATAGATAGAGTTAGTTGAGATTTGATCTAGGGTATCATGATAATGTATTCAACCACTATAACCCCAACTATAATTATGTCTATGGGGTAGGGGCCATATATATAGTGTGTGCTCAGAGACATGTACAAAAAAACTCTCTATCTACTTACCCAAATGTAGAGTAGAGGGTTGTGTTGACCATTTTAACCCCCTGATCAAAATGAGTCAACCCCATAGGTAAATACTTTGTCATGAAGTGTTTCATAGGTCATTTAATGCCAATAAATGTTATATTAGCCTTGGCCACTCTGCATTAGTGTTTCATGTCACTTTGGGTTTTTTCAAAGGTAAAAAATGGGCATTTAATGATTTATACGAGTTTATTGGGAGTTGTGAAAATATAAAAGGGTGATGTCATATTCCATGTGTCCTAAGGGGTCTTAAATAACTATTTTTAACTGACCAAGTCTGTAGGTGCAATTTAAAATCAAGAAAACAATTGAAAAAGGGATTTTTTAGCCACTTGTATATATTTTTGCAGGTGAAGGAAGTTTAGGGATGTCTCTTGATCTTCCCCATACTCACTTCCATGATCAGATTGCTTTGGTAGATTCATAAACTACAAATTACCCCTTTCCTTCTCCATTGCTCCTTGGAAGGGTCAAAACTTTCACTCACCATAGGCCCATACAATCTGAGTTACGAGGAATGGATTTGGAGAATGTTAGTATAATAATTTAGATTCCATTTAGTGAATTGTTTTTACATATTGATGCCTCCTCCTTTATGAATCATCGTTAAAATGGTTCAGTCCTCAAAGCTGCCTATGCAACCAAACATGGTCCAAATTTGTCAAAATTTTTGGAACTTAGAAATGGCTAGAGATATGAGGTTTTTATATGTGGTTTACATCTCAAATTAGGCCCTCTCCATGGTGGAATAATTAGTCATAACATCTTCATATTTTCATATCAAGAGAAAGCTAGTTTCTTGCTTGAAAGCCAATTTGTAGGCTATAGGAGAAGAGGAAGTGGTTTATCAATTTCCTAAGAATTATTTGGTGTGTTAAAAGATAAATATACATTTTATAATACTCAAATAAATTCTTCAACTCTCATATAAGTAAGATTACCAAATTGCTCCAAAACACCACTTACAACACTTGTATGGCTTGCACTTCTTGGGACCATGGAAAAGTGTGTGTTTTCAGTGTTAAAGGTGTTCTCATGATTTTAAAAATTTTAATTTGTAATTATAAGCATGTTTAAGTTATTTTAATTCATTTGAATCATAAAAAAAACTCATTTTTAAAGTTGAACATAATAGGGCTATGTTCCCAAATTGGCCAAAATAATACATGAGGCAATTTTGTGAAGTATTTTTGAAAGGGTTCCATGAAGTTATAAGGTATCCAAATTGGTTAAAATTTTATCCCTATACACATAATATGCCTATTCCAAGTTTTAGGTCAGAAATCCAAATGGAAGGTAGTCATCTCATACTCCAAAAGTGCCTCAGAACACACTGAAACAAGGCAATGATACCTACGAGAGTCTGATAGAAAAGTGAACTTGCACTTCGTGGAATCAATCCTAGAATATTAAAATGAGGTGGAAATAATACAAAATTCTCCAAATAATAGTCATGAGAACTTGTTTCATGAGAGAAGGTGTTCTTGGATGAGTTGATGTTTTAGGCCCACACCCTATCTGTACACATGCCTGGGAATTGACACACAATTAGGAAAGTAAGACAATGAGTATTCTTATCATCTTGATGTTTTGAGTGAATTTTATCCAATTGAAATGTAATTATAGATATTTATATATGTTACATGTTTTTCCAAACTCCAAGATAACCTTTGAGTAATCAACACCAACAGGGGCAGAACCATGACTATCATAGTTAGGTAGTGTATTCTAGTTAGGGACCTAAACATGGAATTAATGTTAGTTTGAAGGATTATAGAGGAAATTAAGGCATGAGAAGGGTATTATTACCTAATTATCATGCAAATAAGGATCAAAAACATCAAACCAAGCTCAAATACTAACCTATAGGTAGGTTTTGAAGTATCTCAGTCCACATGAGTAGTGGCCTTTCATGTTTCCAAGAGCATGGAAGGTGTTTAAGAGGAAAATAAGACTATAAATGGTTGTAATATGTTGTTTAAATAATGGAGGTTACCAATATGTCCTGAAAACACTCAACTAAACTCCTAAAATTTCCAAACCCAACCTATACCCTGCCTACCCTCAAACTCTGCCTATTCAAAAGTCTACCTAACAAAATTGAGGAGTTGAAGGGTCAAATGAAGCATTTAGAAGCTAAAATTTGGTAAAAAGTACATTTAGGATTAAAATAAGGTAATAAAATCATCAATTTTCAAAAACTAATGGTGTAGACCCTCTTTATTTTGTCTTAGAGTAGGGGCAATTTTCTCATGCATAAGGAGATAGTTTGAAGTAAAAATGGTGAAATTGAGGGACCAAAGGTCAATAAATCCCAAGTGATGATTGGATAAGAATAAGACACATAGAAAAAAAATATAAAACACCTTAATATAAGTCTTTTAAGTAAGTAGGATGCTCTAACCAAGGAGGGTTATAGTCATGTGTGAGGGAAAACCTTAGGCCTTAAGGCCTAATTGAGGGTCATGTGCATTTTTTACCTTATCCATGATTTACACTTGAATATTTCATGATTTCAGGGGTATTTTAGATATTTTTAATCCATTATAAAATCTACATAATCCATTAATCTAGCTACAAACTCCTATAGCAAAACTATGAACTCCATTAGTATAAACCTTATTTTAGGACCCGATGGTGAAAATGAGCCTAAAAGTGCATATAAATGGATGAATTTGACCATGAGTGATGAATATAATTTGTTTAAACATCTATGAGGGTAAAATACATGGGATTATATTATATAGAATCCATATAGGTGATTTAATAAATAGGTTTTAATGACAATTTTTTATGTTTTGCAGGTTTTGAAGATGACCATGAGATGTCAATCACTTTAGGAGGTAGCTTGGGATTTGAGCCAACACTCCATGACATTTTAAGACCTTGGAAATACTCAAAAGTTCCTCTTCTATCTCTCTCTATTAATCCTATGTAAATTGGCATCTAGAATGACATAGTAGACAAAGTGGGAATTCAAGTTTGGTGGATTTTTATGATGTTTCTGATGAAGTTGAGCATATGAGGTGTCCTAAAATGTGTCCTAAACCCATAGTATGGACCAGTTAGGGAATATACAAATATTCTAGTGCCAAGTATCAAAATAATTGTATTAGAGAGTGATTATGGTTTTAAAGTGAGGATGAACTTGTGTAAGAGAATGCCATGATGAAGAAAAACTCCTAATTTAAGTGGAATAATCTTTGTAACTCCCTCTCATCATCACACATGAGACATTTTTCCATCACTTGATTTGGAATGCTCAAGAAAGGCCTATGATGAAGGCAATTCATAAGAGATAATGATGGAGAATATTTTCTATGCCACACTTAGAGAAGAGGATAATTTGGGATGTGATCAAGTGCAATTCAGTTTCATGACTCTTCTTACACTTCATCCACATGCCTTATAACTGATTTTCACCTTTGGACACTTGTACTTGTGCCCTCTTCAACTTCTCCTTTCTCTCTTATCTTCCAAGTTCTATAAGTATGAGTCATTTTGGCTATTGAAAGGGATTCTAACTCTTGGTATGGTGAAGCCCTACCAAAATTATACCTTGATTTGTACTTAAGCTAGTGAGAAGCAAGCTGGTTATACTATAAGCCCATTTTCACTATGTGTTGAAGTGATCCTTATTGAATGTCAAGTATATAATGAGTTCATATTGTTTTCATGCAATCATTGAATGTGTTGCTATAAATGACTTCTCTCCTAATAGGTTTAATGAAGTGTATGTTGTTGTAATAGACTCTTGAAGTGTGTATGAGTTTGGTAGTGTCATATTTTACCTTTCCTCCACTTGCCTTCATTTGTTGAGTTATTATTTGCCTTTATGAGAAACACTAATGCTAGGGAGCTCCATTAATGGTGTTGGGGCTAGTTTGGTTATCTCAGTTCATTATGCAAATTCCAAGTATACAAATGGAAGCAACTCTTGGTGTATCACCTCCTAGTTTAAGTTGGCTTTATGTATCTTTCCCTCCCTTTTAACCCATAATAGGTAGTTTTAGTAGCATAAGGAAACCAAGTCATATCTATGGAGTTAGCCCTAAAAATATAGAGGTTAAATCCATTATAGGTGCCCCACATGCCTTGAAGTATCCCTATATTAGCCAAATCTTGAAGAGGCTTCAACAACCTCTTCTAGGGTGCAAGATTTGGAGACAATAGGTTTTTCCATATAGATAGAGGTGATCCCCCTCTCTATATGGGTTAGGGATATAATGTAGATGGGATGTGGATGGATAATTTATTTTATTCACCCCCAACCCAAACTAGATCTAAGGATAGGGGATAACTAGATGGTGGTGGGATTAAAGCCCATCTAGATAGATATAGAGCACTGAGCCAATCTTAGATAGAGATGGATACATAGGGGAGAGCATCGAATCAAGTTTTGTTCCTTCAAGGAGAGGATTGAACTAAGTTGGGTTCATTTGGATGGTTGGTTGTCATTCTTATCAAGATCATGGGATCATTAATACCATATAGCCTATATATCTATCTGGGGGCCACCGCATATATAAATGAGACTCCCCATAGATAATATAGACTTTATCTATATATCTATATAGGGAACTCAATCGATTAACCCTATGGGAGAATATATTCCATGCCCTTGACCCCTACCTATATAGATAGCTTTTATATTCTATTTTGTTCACTACAATCTATACATAGATAGGGCTCATGATCTATTTAGGGTGGAAAGAGTAGAGTCTATGGCCAAAATTGAGGGTGGAATCAAGATAGTGGACTAGATATATGGGGGTAGTGTATCAAATTAATGCTTAGGAGCACCCTATCTAATTATATGGGGGTAGGGATTGTCATGTCCCCATTCTGGCTGACATCATTTAGCGTGCCAAATTTGCCTATCATGGACTCTCATAGACAGATGGTTTTGGTGAGAGAGTCATCTTGATTATTTAGAGATTAGTTGGTCATATTTGCTCGTTGGAGAGATGTTATTGAGCCTACTTTCAGTATTATGTGATTTTTGGGCCTACATGTTATAATTTTAAGTTGAGATTGCACTTTTTATTTTATAAAGTTATTTTATTATAAAGTGCATTATAATGATATTTTATAACGGATGCTTTTAGAAGTTCTTAGTAACTTATTAGAAAAGTACAATGAGGTTTTACAAGATGTATTATGGAAACTTCTAAAAGTTTCCAAAAAGTGCATAAATAGACCCCATGGGTCTCTCATTTAGCATCAAAGTTTATTTTTTCATTTTGGCTTCTTGGGCATTTGTAGAACCTGATGGTCTACAAATTTTTGGTCTAATCCTTGAGAATGATACCTCTCAAGTGATTGTGTAACTGAGGAGGTGAAATATCCTCTGAAGGGTTGCTTAGAGGAATTGGTATTCATCCAATTCAAGTGTGCTAAATTGAAGAATTTTGGTGGTTTATTCTCAGCTAAGAAATCTTTAGTATTTCAACATTTTTAGGCAAGGAGAAGCATAATTTTGGCATAGAAAAATCAAACCCTTAGAGGAAGCAATTTTTAATAATTTTTGGTAGCATTTTGGAGGATTTTTGAAGAGGTTTCTGAAGGTTTTTCACAAATCCGTATAGATGGGATTTTTAGCAACAACAAGTCAAAAAAAATCTGAGACTTTGCAGAGGCATTCCTTGCATCTAGGAGATTAGGTTTATGCCATTTTTTGGCACTTTTTGGTGAAGTATTTATTTTTGGCAAAAGTCACACATGTCCATATTGTATGACCTGACATAGCAGCAGAGGTACGAATTTCATTTGGCACTTCCAGTTCAGCCCAGTTTCATCATTGCATTAGCAGTATTCAGTCAAACACCATTTGCATTATTCTAGGTTCTTCTATTTTTGATTGTAAAAGTTAGATGAATGTATGAGTGACATAAATGTTATGAGCATTTGCATATTTAGATAGTGCTATAATAGTCATTACAAATCATAATATCATCTATTGTTCATGTGTCAAAAAGGGTTATAAATTCAGTCACTATTTGTATACAACTATATGAAACCTTGAATATCTTGAATAGAGGCTAAGTGTAAGTGACAAGACATTCATGATCAGTCCAATCAATAAGGACTCTTTGCATTACATATTTTATAGTAGTATCAGGGCATCTAAATGATAATTTATGTTTTGAGGTGTTGATTCTCAAGCATTAGAAGCTATCTATAGTCACTTTAAAGTACATATCAGACTAATATCATTAGACTAGTAAGTTGGAAGGTTGCACACAAAGTATTTGACAATATTCCTTGTGTCTCACAAGCACATTTTAGACCTATAAAATCAAGGGATATTATAGTGGTATTAGAGCTTTCATCCTGCCATCCTGTGATCAGTCAAACAACAGATGAGTGAGAGAGAAATCAGATATTACATCAGGGAACAATGGAGACAACAATATCAAAATCCTCAAGTTGAAGGGGATACATTATCAGAAGTATTGAGAGAAAGAGATACCAAAAAAATAGTTCAAAATATGGCAGAAGATGATAGGGATGCAAGAGCTGAAAGGAAATTTGATACCATGCTTGATATGATGTCATGCTTATTAGCAAAAATGGATCAGCAAGCCACTCAAAATCAAAATCATCAACACATAGCTGAACAAAGTGGAGTTAGTGAGGAAAGAGATATACATCACACTAAAAACACAAGAGGATCCACCTCTAGGCCTCTATTTCCCACCTTTACACCAAGAGAAGAATAACCACATGCTGCTCCAACTGCTTATTTTGGAGATGAAGCTACACAGGCCTACTTGGAGTATACCACTCTCCCTCATGATATGAGAGAAATATGGACATTTGATCAATTCATGAATAAAAGAAATAGGAGAGGAGGAAGGAATGATCACTATGCTTTAAGAAATGACAAGAGATCAGCTGATATAGTTACCAGGAACTTACATGAGGAGTTTGAAAAATAGATCAGTAGCCAAGCAGAAGATTTGGTTTCTACTCAGCCACAGGAGGAGGAAGTTAGCAGGCTTTCTCAAAAGTTTGAGGACACTCGAGCCTCTTTGGTGAGTACTCCATTGGAGTTATAGGATGAGGAGAGACATGTGGATGAGCATGGTGTGGATTTGAGTTTAGTTTCATCTTACACACCTAATACTTAGCTTTCTATAGCAGGTGGATCATATGTGGTCGCTGATGATGTTGTGAGTTCATCTTGCTTTCACATCCAAGATTCAGGGATAGTATCTGACAGGTTTGTGGAGTTAGTTGGTATTATTCATATTACTCAGGTGAGGAGTTTACTTGAGTTACCAGCTAATTCTAGTTTATGGATATGGACTTAGGATTGTTATATTGGTGTTTGGGACTCAGATGATTGGAGATCTTTATCACTCTTTAGTAACAATGATTGTTTGGGTGATATCATAGATTTGATTAGTAGATTGGATGGTGTTGTCATTTCATGTGTCAACATCTTGTTTAATGTTGGTATTAGTTTCTATATAGTGGTACATGGGAGTTATGGTTATGAGATAGTGGCTGGTGATCTGCAAAGTTGTGTTGACTGCAGGAGTTGTATAGTGTGTGGATTCTCCATACTTGGTACAATTTCATTCAGGAGTGTTCACCATTGTTGCAGAGTTGGATTGTGCATTCTACATAGGCCAGTGGGATGCTTTGATGGTATTTATGGTGTTGGCAGTTTGGGATGTCCACTCTACTTGGGTTTTGATATTTTGAGAGTTTGTTTCTCATGGGTTCCTGACTATGGCAGTTGTGATTTTGGAGTTTGGTTGAGTTGTATTTGCCAATTTGATTATGGATTCCTCTTGATTATATTTTAGAGGCTATTGTAGGAGCTTGCATTGATTGACAATAGTATAGATCATGACTACATTTGGGATCCAAGTGGATTGATTGGTTTATTGTTCAGCGATTGCTTGGGGACAAGTAATTTCAAGAAGGGTGGACTGTCATGTCCCCATTCTGGCTGACATCATTTAGCATGCTAGATTTGCCTATCATGGACTCTCATAGGTATATGGTTTTGGTGAGAGAGTCATCTTGTTGATTATTCAGAGATTAGTTGGTCGTATTTTCTCTTTGGAGAGATGTTGTTGAGCCTACTTTCAGTATTATGTGATTTTCAGGCCTACATGTTATAATTTTAAGTTGAGATTGCACTTTTTATTTTATAAAGTTATTTTATTATAAAGTGCATTATAATGAGATTTTATAATGGATGCTTCTAGAAGTTCTTATTAACTTCTTAGAAAAGTACAATGAGGTTTTACAAGATGTATTATGAAAACTTCTAAAAGTTTCCAAAAAGTGCATAAATAGACCCCATGGGTTTCTCACTTGGCATCAAAGTTTATTTTTTCATTTTGGCTTCTTGGGCATTTGTAGCACCTGATGGTCTACAAATTTTCAGACTAATCCTTGAGAACTATACCTCTCAAGTGATTGCATAATTGAGGAGGTGAAAGATCCTTTGAAGGGTTGCTTGGAGGAATTGGTATTCAGCCAATTCAAGTGTGCTAAATTGAAGAGTTTTGGTGGTTTATTCTCAGCTAAGAAATCTTCAATATTTTAACATTTTTGGGCAAGGAGAAGCATAATTTTGGCATAAAAAAAATCGAACCTTTGGAGGAAGCAATTTTTAATAATTTTTGGTAGCATTTTGGAGGATTTTTGAAGAGGTTTCTAAAGGTTTTTCACAAATCTATATGGCTGTATGGACGTCCGTATAGATGGGATTTTCAGCAGCAGGAAGTCCAAATTTTTTTTTGAGACTTTGTAGAGGCATTCCTTACATCTAGGTGATCAGGTTTATGCCATTTTTGGCACTTTTTGGTGAAGTATTTATTTATGGAAAAATTCACACATGTCCATACTGTACGACTTGACATAGCAGCAGAGGTATGACTTTCATTTGGCACTTTTAGTTCAGCCCAGTTTCATCATTGCATCAGCAGCATTCAGTCAAACACCATTTGCATTATTCTAGGTTCTTCTATTTTTGATTGTAAAAGTTAGATGAATGTATGAGTGACATAAATGTTATGAGGGTTTGCATATTCAGACATTGCTGTAACAATAATTGCAAATCATAATATCATCTGTTGTTCATGTGTTAAAAAGGGTTATAAATTTAGTCACTGTTTGTATACAGCTATATGAAACCTTGAATATCTTGAATAGAGGCTAAGTGTAAGTGACAAGACATTCATGATCAGTCCAATCAATAAGGACTCTTTGCATTGCATATTTTATAGTAGTATCAGGGCATCTAAATGATAATTTACATTTTAAGGTGTTGATTCTCAAGCATTAGAAGCTATCTATAGTCACTTTAAAGTACATATCAGACTAATATCATTAGACTAGCAAGTTGGAAGGTTACAAATGAAGTATTTGACAATATTCCTTGTGTCTCACAAGCACATTTTAGACCTATAAGATCAAGGGAGATTACAGGGACATACCAAAATAACTCTCTATTTGTGTGCCTGAAGACATGTGATGATTGAGTAGTTCCCCCAACCCTTATCATCATCCATCTATTTTGATGTGATACAATCAATCAACAGTCATATCACATATAAAATAACATAGAATAGAATAGAATAGATAGGGTTAGGGCATATCTAGAGTATCCCCCTCAACCTCCCGAATAGAGCATAGCCTAGATATAGCCTATATATCTATATGGGGGCCCTTGGCATAGCAGTAAGGAAATATTAGCCTCTTCAACATGTAGGATAGATAGTACTAAATTACATTCTAATTCCTTGACCACCCACCATAATGTTTTATTAGATCTATTTATTGGGGGGTTACCCCCTCCCCCTACCCCTCTATATATCTATCCATCTACTTGTTCTATACTATCGAGTGATATGACCTTGACTCAACCTCCCAACATCTATTATGTCAAGTCAATGCATATATATTCTCATAGATATATAGATAGTTAGAGAGATAATAGAGGGGAGGGATGGGGGGATCCTTGACTAGACTCTAGATAGTTATCACCATCTATATAGATATATATAGGGCACCTAGACATATATATAAAGGGAGCCCTCAACCTCAACCCTACCTATATATCTAGTATTACACCTAACCTAATATTACATACATAATATCTTATCTCCCTTTGATTAGTAATTAGGTAATCAACCTTCTTTCTCTAGAGGGAACATACTAGTAATAGATGGGAAACCCCCTAAATATCTATCTATGGTAGGCTCCATTCCATATTCTCTCAAGAGGGAGAGGTCCCCCTATCCCTATATATATTGTGACCCCATCCTCCTCTATCACTATGTCTATGGATATAGGATAGAGAAGATATATATAATATTAGGATGGGTTCGACCCATATATATAGATAGAGAGGGGGCACTCCACCAGATAGAGGTCAAAAGAGAGAATATATAAATTCATGCACTTGACCCCACCTTTACTTTCAATAATGGTGAGAGGTGGGAGGCATTTGAGGTTATTTAATACTAGATGCCTATCCCCATCCCTATATAAAGTAGCTTAGACCATACCCCTATGAGATATATCTAGGCTGGGATATAGTTGACTGAGTTGTTTGAGGGCATATCGCCATATTGTATATAGGGGTACCAACTGGAACTAGAGCTAGAAATCCTAGAATATCTAGTTGGGATCGAGGTACCCCTATCTATATATGGATTTTTGAACATATCTATAGAAAGTTGAGATCGCCCCTCCCCCTGTCTATATATGGGTATCCCCTCTATCTATTCTATGGGGTCCAATACAGACCCTAGTTGGGATGGTCCCTCTATCTATATAGGGGTGCCCCCCAACCCATATATATATAGAAATGGGATAGGCCCCCCACTCTCTATCTATGGGGGGAGAGGGGGGTATGATCCCATTGAACACCTATGAAACTATATATCTAAATTTAGCCTATCCATATCATAGTTGGTTCCCTAGATATAGTTGGTGATCTTGCCTATACATCTATCTGTGAGATGAGATGTATACATGGGGCCCCTCTCTCCCCATATATATATATATATATATATATATAGCCCCCCCATATATCTTGACCAGAGGGTGGAGACCGCCTCTCCTCACCTCGCCTCTATATGTAAGGGGGAAGGGATTGAAGAGAAATGTCTAAGAAAAGAATATCTCTCTATTATCCCTTGCCCCATAGATCTATCTCTATAAGATAGAATATCTATTCAATGGATACCCACACACACACACAGATATATATATATATATATATATATATATATATATATATATATATATATATATACATACATATATATATATATACATATATACATATATATATATATATATATATATATATATATATAGACATATATATATATATGTATGTATGTATATATGTATATATATGTATGTATATATATATGTATATGTATATATATATATATATATATACATATATATATATATATATACATATATATATATATATATATACATATATATATATATATATATATATATATATATATATATATATATATATATATATATATATAGGGAGAGAGAGTGGGGTAGATATATATAGGTTGAGGTTCAGTAGGTGTAGGTCCATAATATATCAACCTATCTATCTATAATCAATGTTGAATTATTTCATGTTTTAGGTTGGAGACTAATATAATATATATCTACATTTGGCTATCTAATGTAACACTAATAGGAAAGGATGGGTGTTTTGTTTGCTTGACTATCGATTGCCATATAGATAGATTAGATATGTATAGGAGGAGGGGATCTATATATAGATATGGCCTCATATCCATAGATAGAGTTAGGGTTGGGCTCAACCTATATTTGATATGATTCTTTGAGTCAGCTTATATATTTAGAGGGAATATTATATGATTGGTTTGCTTATATATCTAGGGGTCTTGGATGATATGATTATTTAGATGATTATACCATAAAGAAATTCCCTCTCCCCTCTCTAAACACTATGTCTACAGCTAGATGATTCTTTGACCCTTATATATATCCAATCCCCACCCACTTAAATATATAAGAAATTCCCAATGTAGATCCTCCACATCCACCTAGACTTTACTATTCTCAATAGGTGACAAAAATAACTCTATATATAGGTTAGTTTGGGACCAATCTATCATCTAGTCTAGTCTACAAGGGTGAGTTTCAATGTGATACAAGGCCCATATAGAATATATATATCCTAATCTATAGAATGAGTTAGCATTTCTCCATTTTGGTCATATATGCATGTGCCCCTATATCCATAGGTAAGCTTCTCACTCTTGTTTGGTGTACCACACCCCCCCCCCCCATCCCATATAAACTAAGAGTGTAGGTAGGCATTGATACACTTAACTACCCTTATCTATCTGGAGGTCAAGGTGAGGTATATAAATTAGAGGGTTCTACCTAGAAGCTCACATTAGATGTTGTTTTAGCCTAGACTATAGAGTGGACGTTAGTTCCATCACTATCCATATATATAGATGGAGGTTTAGCATAGGTATGGGTTCAATATTGGGCCTATATAGAGTAGGGTGGGCATTGAGGCACCACAAATACTATACTATACTATACTATAGACATAACATGAGTGGTATGACCATCTTAAGTACCATCCTAAGTATGCCCTATATATCTATATGACAATAGTGGTATTCTATGATATCGAGTGAATTTTAGTGATTCACTACTCTCCCCCCTCTCTATATATAGAGTCTAGCCCATTTTATCCATTTCACTTCACTTTAATTTATAGGGTTGGGGGTTGGGGTTACCCGCTATATATAGATTGATTAATGATAGACAATTGTCTCCCTTTCCCTATATACATTGATTAACTCTATCAATTTAAATAGAGAGCCCCCCCTCTCCATATAGATTATATTTCTTTGGCCTCCCCCTCTATTAAATCATAAGATAAATCAATTGAGTGAGTGCCCCTATCTCCCCCATATATAGAAATAGAAAGGGGGGCCTAATTTTATACACACACACACACACACACACACACATATACATATATATATATATCTGTGTGTGTGTGTGTGTGTGTGTGTGTGTGTGTGTGTGTGTGTGTGTGTGTATATCCCCTATATATATAGAGGGGGGAGGAGTTCCCCTATCTATCTATCTAACTATATACATACTATTCCCCCTCCCCCTTCCCCCTATAACTATGTCTATGGGATATGGGATAGATAAGGGTATATAGATGGACAGGGGGTCCCTACCATCTATATATAAATTATATATGGGATATATATGGTTAATCATCAATTAAGTTCCCATATTTACCCATATATAGAGAGGGGGTCCCTCTCCCTCCAGCTATATAGATATAATGGTGAGTCAAACTGATCTAATACTAACTTACTCATCTATATATGGCATGGGGGCATAGATCTTGTTGGGATTAGAAAGGCCCTACCCCTTAATTAATGGATTGGATGTCCTCACCCATCTCAAATTCAAAAGATGGATAGAGACTAGTAATGCTAATAATGATAGGGTGATTAAGAAGTATGAATTAAATTTGTATCTCTCATTCAACCCAATTTGGGCCCCATAGATCTAGATAGACATGCCATATTTTACCCCCTATCTATAAATATGGAAACATAGAATAATATAGTAGTGAATCCTTTCCCAAATGTGATGGTAGATATTCCATCACTCATCACTGAGTGACTTGGGGAGATCTGATATCATTCTAAAATAAGTTGTTGATATTGTATATCTACAAAGCATATATCTCCACTATATGTAACCTAAGTGGCTTGTATCCATATCTATATGGGGTCAAGCACATTATTGAGTTGGAAATATATATAGAGAGGGTGGAGGGGCATGGTCAAGATACACTATGATAGATAGAGATAGAGATAGACAAGGTGGCACAGTCTAGATTCACTATGATAGATGGAGATAGAGATAGAGATAGAGATAGAGATAGAGATAGAGATAGAGATAGAGATAGATAGAGATAGAGATATATATAAAGATAGAGATAGAGATAGAGATAAAGATAGAGATAGAGATAGAGATAGAGATAGAGATAGAGATAGAGATAGAGATAGAGATAGAGATAGAGATAGAGATAGAGATAGAGATATAGATAGAGATAGAGATAGAGATAGAGATAGAGATAGAGATAGAGATAGAGGGGGTGGCATAGTCTAGATTCACTATGATAGATAGATATAGAGGGGGTGGCACAATCTATAGATATAGATAGAGATAGAGTTTATATTCTCTCCTGGGAGTCTATTTAGATTAGATATAGGGTGGGGGGAAATAATATATTAGTGTTTATTTTATATAGAGGCCAAAAAAACCCTATTTATATAGAGGGGGGAGGGGGGAGAGGCCTGACATAGATTCACTATGAGAGATAGAGATAGAGGGGAGTGGTACCCCCACCCCCCACCACTTATATAGCCATATAGAGTTTAATGGGGCCAAATAGAGTTGAGTTTAATGGGGCCCATAGGACATAGAAGTTGAGTTGAGTTTAATGCCTCCCTAGAGAATAGATAGATATAGATATAGGCCCCTAGAGAATAAATAAGTATATTAATCTATATGGGTTCCAATTAAAATATATATCATGGATCTATCTACAAGGACATATAGAGTTTAATGGGGATTTGGGAGCAACCAAACCATCTTAATTAGAAAAAAATAACAATTTTATTATTAAGGAGTGACATATTTTAGCCACCTACCTCCATCCACTACTATAGAGAGGTTGAGGCCAAGTCTATAATTTCATTGGCAATTTGGGAGAGGTGAGATGATAGTCTAGTCATAACTTCGGGTGATATGAGAGATATGATAAATATATGGGGATGGGTACATATAACTACATGATATGACTAATGTCCAACCCTTTCTCTATATATGAAGGTAGATAGATGTCTAATCCCATAGGTAAGTCATGTGCTCACTCACCTTAGTGATTGGCTCAAAACCCATACCCATCTATCTATATCCCCATATATAGATAGGGAGTAGATGAGAGAGTAGCCTCCAATAAAGATTCTATCCATAGATCAGATCATATATATATATATATACACACACACACACACACACATACATATATACGAGGGCACTACTCCATCTATATATATGGGGATGGGATCCCTATATAAATAAAAATAACCCTTTCTTTAGGCCCAACTCTACTCCATACAACTAACCTGACTACTGACTAGACTCTATATGGTCCCCCACCCCCATATTTATATCCTATATATATATATATATATATATATATATATAGTGGTAGGGGTGCACACACACACACACACACATATATCTTAGACTATCTAGAGTCTAGTCACCCACCACCTATATCTAGATTGATTATATATGTGATACAAAAAAGGATGTGGCACTCTAACCTGCTACTCTAATCTATCTAGTGAGAGAGATAATATCTATGAGAGAAGAGAACAAATCAAATGGTAATGCCCTATGTTATATGCCCATATATAAAGAGGGCCCCATGTATGTATGACTGATGACTAGTTGTCAAACTATTCTATTATTCGGTTTGGATGTATCATGAATTGTTAAGCCCTAAATCAATCCCATATAGATATAGACTAAAGTTGACAAAGATAGGTGTCGAGTCCCCTATTTAGGGTACCCCCATTAATATAATTTTGTGGGGAATGGATAGATATATAATGTCCCCAGTATATAGATAGGGTGATTGGAGTATATCATTGAGTCGAGTGCCCTTACAGTCTAGAGTTATTTGTGGCATAGTATATAGTTGACCTTATATATATATATATATATATATATATATATATATATATATATATATATATAAGGCCCCTAGTATAAA
This sequence comes from Torreya grandis, assembly GCA_037957365.1. Taxonomy (NCBI): domain Eukaryota; kingdom Viridiplantae; phylum Streptophyta; class Pinopsida; order Cupressales; family Taxaceae; genus Torreya; species Torreya grandis. Next base: position 4,793,975 of record JARHVA010000219.1, on the reverse strand, counting down.
GATAGGGTGATTAGAGTATATCATTAAGTTGAGTGCCCCTACAATCTAAAGTTATTTGTCGCATAGTATAAAGTTGACCCTATATATATATATATGGGACCCTCTCTATATATATGGGAACTTATATATGTATGGGATTTAGTTTAGTTTGGTTTATATAGAGGGGCCAAAGAAAATTTATCTTGGGCCCCTCTAACTCTGACTAACTCTATATATATAGAGAGTGGGGCCAACCCTATCTTGGGGGATGGGAGGGGAACCCCATAGTCTATTTAGATGTTGGGATGAACTAACTATAGATGTTGGGGCCTCCCAACTAAGCTATATATAGATCCTCCTAAAATAACTCTAATATATTCTACTCTATATATAGAATTAGCATGAGGGATATATATATGCACTCCCCTTTCATCTAGTCTTATCTCCATTCAACCTATACTATACCCAAATAGATATCTAGGGAATATTAACCCCATATTCTAGATTCACTATGATAGATAGAGAGTGGATTCACCCCTAGCCCTAACTAGATCTAGTGATAGGGGGATATATAGAGTGGAGGCATGATCTAGATTCATTATGATAGATAGAGATAGAGGGGGTGACACAATCTATAGTTAGATATTGTGCATAATGGATCAAATTGAGGGATATATATTACCAGTCATATCACATACATAATAGATGATGTGGTGTCCCTATCTATATATGGTGGATGACATGATGCTAGATTAGATGGATGATGCTCCTCTATCTCATGGTTCCAAACTGAAGGGATACCCACCCACCCTATCTATCTATCTATCTATCTATCTATCTATCTATCTATCTATCTATCTATCTATCTATCTATCTATCTATCTATCTATGTGGCTAATGAGACTCTCTATGTAGATAGGGTCCCATATAGATAGATAGATACATAGATAGGAAAACACCCAAGATCTCTACTAATGACTAAAGCCTCATATATATAGATAGGCTTGGCACTCCCTCTCTATATATGGTTTTTAGATAGGCCTCACACTAATGACTAAAGCCTCATACTTTAGGGGGATTGGTCGATAGTATGAGGTCATTGGCCCTCTATATAGAATAGATATGGGGCCTATCTATCTATATGGGTTGTTAGCCATATATCTCTATATCAAGCCTATATATCTATAGTGGTGGTTGGCCATATCTCTCTATAAGGGATTCCCTCATTGGTATCTAGTCTAAGGCTAGTTATCTTATCTATATAGTAATCCCATATGGCCTATATATCTAGCCCTCTCAATATAGAAAACTAATCTAAATATATATATGGGGGTGAGCGTAGCAAATAATCCTCTATCTCTAACTATATACTTTGGGATTAGATATATTGATAGAGGCCATTTCTCTCTATAGGGTCTTTGGCTGGAGGATTTATATACATAGGGTCATTGGCCATAGCCATATCCATAGATAGGGGCTTTGGTTGGGAGTCTAAGGCTTATGTGCCTCGTTTGAGGCTTTGGTTATATATAATTGTGGGGAAGGCTCTAGTCTATAGTTTGAGGCATGTTCTCTATATTTATATAGGGTCATTTGCCATATCTATCTATATGGGTCCACTTACATAAATAAGGTGTTTAGCCTATATATAGATATGGGGCTTGCAATAAATATATATATAAGGTGGGGGTGGGGAGTGGATCTATAGAGAGGTGGATTGTTAATAAATCTATATATGGGGTGGGGGTGGGGAGTTGATATATAGACAAGGGACCCCTATCTAAACTCTACTCTACTCTATTCTACTTTCCTCTACTCTATATATAGGGGTCATCAATGAAGGTTTTAGTTCCTAGTTGAAGTGTTTGTCATTAGTCGAAGGATTTAGTCATTGGTATGATGGTCAGAAGTATGAGGCTTTAGTTAAAGTAGAATGCCAATTGTCTACTCTATATAGTAATCCCATCTATCCTCTATCTCTATCTAGGTGACCCCTACCTCATATATATACTAAATATAGACTTCCCATAGTCAATGGTAGAACCTATCTTTATCTATATATTCCCCATAAAACTCCATATTGAATCTAGATCATGCCACCCCCTCAATGTCTATCTATCATAGTGAATCTAGACTGTGACACCCCCTCTCTCTATCTATCATAGTGAATATAGACCATGGCCCTCCCACCCCTCTCCGTATATATATATGGGGATGGATATTATAGCTCATTAAATCAACTTAACTTTATATGGTTGTCAAAAAAACCCTATCCCATATATATAGAGAGGGGACCTAAAGATAGAAATTTTTGACAACCATATTAAAGTTGAGTTTAATGGGCTCATATATTGGGAACGGCCCTCTATCTAAACTCTAAACTCCCATATATAGGGTCCCATATATATCTACAAATGCCATCACTTTCTTATTTATAGAAAGGGGAGATGGGTTGCCAAAAAAACTATATATTGTTTCCCCCCTCCTCTCTCTATATAGATAGATTGATTAACTTTATACAGTTGGCACCACATATATAACTTATCTATCTGGGGGTGGGTGGCCATTGATGTGATGGGGTCTAATATATCCCCACTGAGCTAGGGGACCATTAACTCATAACCCAGTCTAGCCCCACTGATACAAGGCATATAATCAATTGGGACCACCTCACTTTCTCTATATGGGATAGAGTGGGGGCATTGATGCCTAGTCTAATATTTATATAGGCCCCTGGGCTTGGTGGAACATTGAATCATAGCCTCGACTCTTTCTATCTATCTATATTCCCCCCATCTCTATCTATGGGGAGCCCCTCCCCTTTATATTTAAAATACCATATATAGATAGAGGGTCTCATATATATAAATATATATACACTCAACCCCCTAGATAAATATGGCACTCCCAATTCTCATTCTCATTCTCATTCTCATTTTCTATATAGGTATGGGGTAGGGGATAGGGGGAAAGGAAAGGATAATACTTCTAGCTATATATAGGCTTCCCTATATATATATGGGGCACTCGGACTAGTAAATAAACTCATTGAAGACTTCAATCCCATATAGATAAGATAAGACCATGGTTAAGAGTTGAAATATATAAACATATCTCTATATCCATAACCTTGACTATATATATATATATATATATATATATATATGTCTATCTAATCTTTTTTGTGGTTGGGTAGATATAGATCTTGTCTTTGGGTCACCAATCTAGAAGTGGTAGAGTTTGATCTAGTAGAGTGTTCAGCCCTATCTATTTGGTGTTTGGTTTGGTCTATGGATTTAGATTTGTTAATCAGTATAGAGATCGGTCTATGGGCCCATATCTATATATAAGGGATTAGGGATATATACCCAACCCAACCTGCCATATCTATATATAGGGGATATTATCTCATTTTGGGCCATATATATAAGGGTCTCATATCCATATATAGGGATCTAGATTGGTTGGTGGTGCCATATCTATATTTATGGGATTGGACCCTATCTTTATCTATATATAGTTGTCATTGGGCCATATCTATATAGTTAAAGTTATATAGATAAGGGTGGGTGGGGATTGGATATCTATAGAAGATCCCATAGACATATTTAGGGGATTGGAACCATATATATGTATATATATAATTAGTCAAATAAGAAGTCTATTGCCATAGAGATTATATATCTATCTGGGCATCCTTGAATGACTTCTATCTTAATTAGTCTATATAGAGTCTCTCCCCAGGCCCATCTATATATCTACCTCTCTCATATATATAGAGAGAGGTAAGAGGCCCACCAAACAATCAGATGATATCTATATGGAGGGTGCCATATATATAGATAGGGTCACCTGATCCTCTATAAAACACTTATCTATTTGGTTGGTTTTTATAGATGGTTGGGAACCCCATCCCACTCTATATCTATATCTTCCATACACATAGATAAGCCCACCAGACAATTAGATGATATCATAGATTCCCTATAGATACCTATATCAAGAGGGAGTGTCCCTTCCATTCTATAGTAGAGTTAAGTCTATAGGGAACTAGCTTGATATATGGAATTAATTTTTTGAATAATCACCCTATCCCTCATGCCCCTCTGTATATGGCCCCAATCCCCATGCCAATCACCTATCTATCTAGATGGGGTAGGAAGAAAGAGCCCAATATATAGAGTAGATTAGATCTATATAGGGGGAGGTGGGCTCTCCCCTCTCTCTATATAAGATAGGATATGATAGGAAAATAACTCCCATCTATATATAAAACACTTACCATATATATATATATATATATATATATATATATATATATATATATATATAGGGGTTGTCCCATCCTCCCCTGTGTGTGTGTGTGTGTGTGTGTGTGTGTGTGTGTGTATTGATTAACTATATACACTAGGGGGTGGCCTCTCTCTCTATATGGAGAGCCCCTCTATATTTAAATTCAACTTTATATGTAGACCAAATTTCCCTCCCTATTTATCTAGAATTTATATGGGGTGGGGGTCCTAGATAGTGGTGGGGTTGGATTGCCCTATCTATACTTAATCTCACATAACTATATAGAGGGGCATCCCCATTAAACCCTATATGGACCCATTAAACTCTATATGGCTCAATATCTCTATGGGTTGGCATCCTATCCATTATATAATAGCCGTATAGATCTATAGGAGTGCTAAGAAAATATAGACTGTGCCAACAAAATCTATACCATGGGGGTGAATATAGATAATACCCCTCAAGATAGGGTTTTTTGGTCTCCCCCTCCCCCCATATAAATAGGGTTTTTTTGGACTCTATATAGACTAAACTAAAATAACTCTAAACTTCCAATTCCCCATAGTGAATGGTAAACTCTATCTCTATCTTTCCACCCCCTCTATCTCTATCTATCATCATGAATCTATATTGTGCCTCCCCCTCAATATATAGATAGAGTTAGAGATAGAGTTTTAGTGGAATTGAAATTGACACCCCCACCCCATATATAAATTAAATTGATCCATACCTATCTATAAGGGATATCTAAACTCAATCCCCCTTAGTGAATGGTAGACTCTATCTCTATCGATAGACTTTGCCCCTCCCTATATATAGAGTAGATCAAATATATATAGGGGTGATCTATATATAGATGGGTTTTTTTGGCCCTCTATATAAACTAAACTCTAATATATACTTTTCCCCACTCTATGTATACCCATAGAACTATATGGGTGAATATTATCTCTATCTATCATAGTTAATATAGACAGTGGTGGCATAATCTAGAGTTATTGACTATGGTAGATAGAGATAGAGGGGAAGGACACCCCCCTCTATCTCTATAGAGGGGGAGGGCCCACCATCACTATATGACATAATATTTGTATATATAATTATCAGTTGATTACCAATATTATACATTAGATTAGGTGCCCATCTACATTAGATTAGAATATATATAGATAGATAGATGGAGTAACCTCAATGTCAAGGAATCCATCTGATGTCTAATCTGATGAGTTATATAGGGTGATCCAATGTAGTAGAGAATAAAAACCCATATCCCATACATATAGAGGGGGAGGGGCCCATCTATATATCTAAACCAGAATGAGAACTAGAGCTAAATATTGGACTTAACCACTACACCCCATCTATACATCTAAAATAGAAATTAAAATAGAAATTTAACAATTGTATTTTATATAGAGGGGAGGGGAGGTGCCACAACATTGTGATTGTGATAAATAGACACCTACATAATAATGAATTGTTGTGATAGAGGCAATGACCTAAAAACCTAATCTATATCTATATGGGACCCATTGGATATGTATAATGATTTATCATGTTAGTATGATCTAAGTGTCAATCTTAATATAGAGAGAGGGCCCCCCTCTCTACCCATAGATAGATAGGGGGTATGATCCTATTCTCTTAGATTTCTTATAGTGCACCTATCTATCCATGAACAAAGGGTCTTTTATTAGAGGGGGGATTGGATGGATAATCTATGGGCACTCAAATCATAATCAATCCATTTGATTTGACTTGGTTGGATAAGATAACTAATGGCATGGTACTCAATCAACACTCGATCAAGTTTAGGTTGCCATTTATTTAAGAATCAATCCCACTTAAGAATATAATCCCCCTATATCTAGATGATGTTAATTACCCATTACTATTATTTGCCTTAGATAAAAAATAGAGAAGGGTTGAAGAATCCATCTTGAGATAGGGAGATAGGCACCACTCATGACCCTATCCCCATTAAACTCAACTCAACTATATGGCTTGGGGGACCCATTAAACTAAAATCTATATGGCTCTTTATGGGGTGGGGGTGCCACCATATCCTATAATAGAATAGAATAGATAATTTAAATCCCATATCTATATATAGGTCCTTGTAGACACTATAAAACCATACTAGATGTTGAAATGTCTCCAGATACCTCAAAGCCCTCTTGCCCACTGACCAAATTATCAAACCTTGAGCTTAGTTAGCTACTTAACTAACTAAACTCACCTACTTAGCTAATTAAACTCACCTACTTACTAACCTATTAACCTAACCACTATCCTAATCCCTTTTAAATTTACTTTGACCCCTTTTCCCTTAGACACTTGAACATTGATGGCTAGCCTAACCATCGATAGTTAGCCTGACCATCGACAGTCAAAGGCCTTTCCTCATACTTACATAAACCAACTATGTGCAAAATAAACATAACACAATTTAATATGTTCATCTTTTGTGGTTATAACAAACTTCCAAGCACCATGATTAGTAGCCTCATCCTCTAGGGAACCTTCTATCCTCCATCTCTCTTTTCCTATAAAAGGAGGGGAGTAGGAAGTGAAATGGATCCATGTTCAAGCTATCAAATATTCTTGCATATAGGTGATCAATTTTTCATCATCTAGTCTTCCTTCAACAATCTAGTAACAACAATAGAGATTTGAACTTATACCCAAATTTATATAGAGGCAAAGTATTGTTACTCTACCAAAATTGTTCTAGCCTTCAACAATCAACCATATAATAAGCTAAAGGTATATTTTACTTGTTCTTTATTTCATTAGATTTTGAACCCTATCCCCTGACCTTATCAAACCTATTTTTACCTTGTTTCCAAACTTTTGATCCTTAATATAATTATTATCAGACCATTCACCTATTTTTCAACTCCTCTTTTAGCAACCTTCAAAAACCCATAGATAATCGCTGATGGTTAGCATAACTACTGATGGTCACACCCAATTGCTGATGATTAGCATAACCTCGATGGTCACCTTGACTTTTGATGCTCACTTTGGTATAAAATAATAAGTTAATTTTTTCCCCTTACCCCTAACCAAACCCTAATTTATGTGTTCTTGCCTCTTCGTGTAGCCTTTTTTGATTTTATGAACCTGAACCCAACTACCTTAGCACTAGTATTAAACTGCTATTGTTATATTTAGTCATTTTATTTATCAAGAATTTACTTTCTTATTGTATTTAATATCATTTAATTTTTTTAATTTTATGAAAGAACTTTCCTTTTATCTATTTCAACTTGATTATTATCAATAGTGGATTGACAACAATCTTAGTAAGATCACACTTCTTGGATCTAGCTTACTCTAGGTAGTCCACTTAACTGTCTTACTAAAAATCTATTTGTTAGTATCTTTATTATCTATAGGTTATTCCTTCTAAGATAAATATGAGTTCTTACATTTGCTTGGATTACACATGAACTAACTGTTAGGTATTTCTTTATACACCCCTTATTATTAACTTCTTATCTTCTTTTAAATTAAGAAATGAGTAAAACATTAGAGAAACATTTTGCCATGCCTAGTGGGACCTAGCATCATCTAGGTGCCCTTTTCTTCCTTTATTCTATGCTCATCCAATGAAATCTAAATTTATTTTTGGCATAAAATAAACCCTTGTATACATTATTTGATTGCTTGCTTTTAGTTCATATAGTTAATCTAATGACAAAAGTAATCAATCATAGTCTTCACTCTTGTTATCATACACTTTACCAAACCACATAATCAATATACACATCTAAACATTGACATAAGGCCTAAATAGGATTTCATCACCTAGTGGTAAAACTTTCCTTGGCTATCCTACTTATATTTCATCATCAAGGGGGGAACCAACTTAGCTCTCTTGTTGAGTATAAACTCTAAATTTTAGTATATCTTGGCTAAGCACCCAACACCCTTATCACTATGGTATGTGAAGTGAGGGGGTAGGCCCTAATATCAAGCCACATATTTAATTTCAATACAAATTTATTGAGAGACTTTAATACCTAAAACCAACCTTAGCTTTCCTTTCTAGTACCTAAGCTAAAAGCCAACATTTCCTCTTCACACTTTTTAAGGCATAAGATAAAAGTGATCTAAAAAGAATCTTAAGTTATTAAACACACTTTTAGTGTATTATTTGATTTCCTTGAGATCTTTTATTTCAATTTATTTATGTTTGAGGTCTAAGTTTTCATCATTTATTTTTTATTCCTCTTATGGTCTTTACTAGACAATAGTTGAGGAATCAAACCAACCAATGACCACATTCTTCTTCCTCCTCTTCCATAGATTATACTTCTGATGTTGATGGTTCTCCTCATTTTTCTCCCCCTCTTACCATGCCTTGAATTTTTATTAAGGGTGATGAGGATTTTTCTACCTTCCTTAATAATAACTCTATATCTCTTTAACATTACCTTAACACCTTATCTCACCACACCCCTATTGCTTTGGTTACTCCTATGGATCCACCTTATGGCATGCCTCCCCATCTTATGGTGGGTTCCACCTCAACCCAACATATGTTCACCAAAGCATCTTATTCCTCCAATATCCCATCTGTTACCACCACCCAAACCCAATCCAACATGCCAACCTCTAACCAAAACCTCCTACACCAATCAATACATCCAATATAGGGGAAACTTAACCTCTTGTTACCCAAACCTCTTCTACCATGTGGGTATCTTCTATCCCTATTTCTACCATTCCCCTTAGCATAACCAACCCACCAATTTATACCCTACTTCAAAATTTAGTACTTTCCATACTTCTTACCCTTCCACCTATTAGCACTAGAGTTACTACTCAACCCTAACCACTTAATTTATCCATGACTCTAAACCAACCCATATCCATACCTCAAAAATTACCCATGACATCTTACCAATATGTTCTTAACCTGTAATGATACATAACACCTTCTACCTAACCTTTTGTGCCCATTAACCCTTATGTGGTACCATCACAACCTCCTATGACCACATATTAATATGTGGGATCCTCTCAACCTTATATCACATATCCATATATTTTTATAACCCAACCTCAACTAAATCGACCACATAATCATGGAATTCCCCAACCTAAAACATATTTGGTCAAGATGTTAATGGAAAAAATGACCAACTTAGAGTCATATATCTCTAGGTCTTAAAAACCTTTTATCCTATGATAAAATCTATAATGAACCCATCCATCCATCCATTATTATCCTCCTCAATGGGAAATACCCAAGTTTTCCAAGTTTTAAGGTAAGAAGGACCCCCAACAACATTTGAGAGCATTTTACCACTCTTGTTATTTGATTACATATGACAATGCTCTCCTTCTTCATACCTTCCCCATGTCTTTATTTGACTGGCCTTGGATTGGTATAGTGCTCTCACCAATAACTCCATATTTTCATTTTCCCAACTCACCCAAATATTTTTGGAGCATCTATTAATAAATATATCAAAAATAGTTTCTATTATAAGTCTCTATTCTATTAGGTGGTTTGATGACAAATCAATTATTGATTTTGTAGCTAGATGGAGAGGTCTCATCAACCAAATTTATTTCCCTTTACCCCAACCCAAGTTAATTGAACTCTTCTCTTAGGGTTGTACCAAACATATTTCCCCCACTCTTCAAGCTCAAACTTTTATGACTTTTGATGAGGCATTCACCATGGCACACAAACTTGAAATTTGAGCCATTGATGAAGGGAAATTGAAATTGCAGAATAAAAAATCTAGCTTTAAATATAATGACCCTTCCTCAACCAAAACCAATAACCAACCCAACCATAACAATACCAAAACAAAAGAATCTACAAACTTGGTTGTCCTAAAAACTACTCCACCACCAACTATCAACCAACCCAATCAAACTAATTCTTCCAACTCTTCCAACTAACAAAACCAAGACAAAACCTGAGCTACCCTAAATAACTATACTCATATATGGGAGTCTAATGCTTCAATTTTGGACAATTTTTTCAAATATAATATCTTACAACTTCCACCTATCAAACCTCTGCAATAATGCGATGCTTCTCACCTTATGCCTAGTTGGTACAATGAGAATTATCATTGTTCCTTTCACCATGTTATTCAACATGATGGTAGTAGGTAAAATACCTTTAAAATCCTTGTACAAAGATTAATTGATAGTGGAGAACTTGACTTTGATAATCCCAATGTGTGATCTAGGAATTTAACTCAAGAAAGGATGGTTAGTATGGTGTTAGTTCCAAAATGAAAACAAAATGAAAGAAACACACTAACTTAGCATAACATCTCTAAGTCTAGACACTAAGGAGATATTATTTAAAAAATAATAATAAAACACACAACTAAAATGAAAAAAAAAACCTTCTTTTACCTCCCTTGGATGCTTCAAAATGCTTGTTATAGTGTCTTACTTAGCTTACTCATGAAGTCCTTAGCAATGGAAGCTTGGCTACCTCCATCTCTCCTTGGCACTTTTGGCTTGTGGCTTGGCTTGGATTAGAATCAATTTATCATTGTAAAACTAATTTACATGGATTTTTAAAGATATTTATGAACTATAACTTAGCACCAAAATATCTTAGAAATGATGTTCATGGCCTCTCTATTTATAGATTTTTGAGAATGTCTAGAATCAACCTGAACCATCCATCCTAAGATTGAGATGTGTGGTTGAGGATTAATTTAATTTTTGGAATTAAGTTTGTAATTATCCTCACCATGAAATTAGAATAAGGGGATATTAAGAGGAATGGAGGGCATCATGGAAGGCATTGATGAGGCATGAGAGGAATGAACCCTGATATTTGTGGCATTTATGGCCTAGGGATGTCTTCCCAAGAAATGAGGTCACCTAATGATGTAGACATTCAATATTCATTTCCAAAAATAAGTATTCAACAAGTTTTCATTGAATTTTTGATTAGGCCCTAATTTGGATTAATTAGATCTTAAGCATGATTAAGCACTTTGTGCACAAATTACTCAAATTGATCAAAATGCCTTGTTATTAGTCTAAAATTTGATTGTATTAAAATTGGAATTTAATATCAAATGCATTAGAACTGTATTCCCATTTAAGATGTTACCGATAATAAATAACAAAGGCACATGTCTCATGTAAGATATTTGATAGGAAAGATAAATTTAGAGCACCCAAGTGAAAAATTGGCATGTTGACTCA